>VZRR01009035.1:529775-734489 GCA_013398015.1 Oreocharis arfaki | reverse complement strand
CCCCTTCCCTCTCCCCATTGGTTGTTGTATCCCTCTGCCTTCCCCCTGCCCCTTGCCCCCAGGTAATTGGTCGCTGGTGCTCTGCCAGCCCCCTTTCTGTTACCCCTTATAAGCTGGTACACGAGGCCTGCTCACTCTCTTTCACCTCTGGACCCTTCGGAATAAACCTTTCGGAACCCATGTGGAGAGCCCTCCACGCTCCTTGCTCCTGGTAACACCTGAGCTATCCTGGCCTGGGTGCGGGGCTGTGTCTCGGTGCCATCCATCGGCACGGGGGCTGGAAGTCGGCCTGCTAGGTGCCGAGCTGCACCCCCAGGGCATCCCTTGCAGGGGATGCTTTTGGGTTAACGCGGCGATTTCAGCCACCCCACAGCACCCCGCATCACCCAGCTTTGTCATGTGTGTCACCTCCTGTGTGAGCTGGGACAGGTCTATGAGAAATCCCAAAACCTGGAGTGAGGAGGAGTTCTCAGTCACATCCCCATCTTAGAACTGACTGGGAGGGTTTAGAGCATCTCAGCAGGTTGCTGTTTAGCTGTCAAATGCTCCTTAAGGCAAAAAGAGATGAGTCTGAATTTGTCACGGCATGTGACCCTGACAGAGCTAGAGCTGCTCGGTGCTGTGGTGTCATTCAGGATATTATGCCAGCATCCTGGAATTCATTGCCCATGTTTTGCCACCAGTTTGAAGGCAACTGAAGGTGAGCTGGCACCACGTGAAGTGTCATGTTGTCCAGGTAATCCCTTTAGCATGTGTTTAAGCTGTGGTGGGATTGGTCATGCTGGGTCTGTGCTGAGCACCACACACTGGGTTTACACTGTCCAGTGCATTCAGCAAGAGTTCTGGTATCTGCACCCTAAAGTGTCCTATCCTCCCCAAAACACTGCCAGGGTCCTCATCTGCAGCGCTCACCAACCTGCATTTCACTCTCCGCTGCATTTAATTTCTCACAGATTTCTTTTGTTTTGCTCAAGATAAGCCCACACCACAGAGAATTGATTTGGAACATGGTAAAGTCAAGTGTTCCTTGCATCCATTGATGTTTCAGTCTCATCTCTCTTGTCTGCTGTAATTACTATAGAAAGCAGGATGTGATAATGGTCAACATCAGAATTAATGAAGGAAAAAAAGAGCGAACATAAAAGGCCATTGCATAGTGCAGCAGGCTTTAAGTAGGAATGTAACAGATCCTCATGAACAATTTCCCTGTGAGGTTGTAAATACTGGTTTTCTTCTTTCTTCTTGCAGTTTCTCTCTCCATGTTCACAGTGGCTTTCCATTCCCTGGTGGTGAGCCAAGGCAGAGGAAATCCAGCCAGCCACTGTCCCCAGCATGGTCCCCCCCCCAGATCATTTCTCCCAGGCAAACTGGGAATCACCTTGATGCTGGGATTGTTACATTTTCCTGGTGGTGGCTGGGGCCTTTTATGCCCTTTCACTGCTGGCTCTATTCAACTGCTAAATGATAAGAGGTGAGCAACTGTGCTGTTGATTTGTTTTGGGCTGCTCCATTGCTCCTGGCCTGTTCCTCATTTGTTTCTTTGGAGTGTATTCAACACTCAAGGTGGGTGCTGTCTTTGCCCTAAATGCAGGGGTTTGAGATCTTCATGGGTTCTGCTGATCAAAGACCCTTCTCTCCCACTATAGGTCTAGCACTGTCAACCACAGGTGCTCTGACCATGGAGAACATGGATGGGACTGTAGGAGTAGCTGGCTCCTGTGCCTGTGATCCCCTTTGTCACCCCCTTTTGCTGCACTTCAGCTAAGGAGGCACCTGGGAGAAGTTTGGTGTTTGCCTAAGGCACACCTTGGTGTTGCAGCCCCACCTCTGGGTAATGCTGGTCATTAACTTTGCATTATTTGCCATAGAAACAGTCACGAGGCCGTGTATCAAACATCTCATTTGGTAAATGGTTGGTCACCTCACAGAACTGATACATAAAGAAAGTAGTCATTGCCAGTGCCCAGGAGAAAACACAATCCTTTCCTAAAAATAGAAGTGTGACACCTCACTGCTTGTTAATTGGGTCTTGGTCAGAGGGTATTTCATTGACTTCCAATGTGGTGCGTGTTATTTTCAAGTCATAACCTATTTTTGGCCATGGGAGAGTTTTGCAAAAAGAAGGAGATATTGCATCATATCCATTCAGTAAATATTTTAGTAGTAACATAAAATACGTTGTAAGCAACAGGTTAGGAATTTCCTTCATTGAACACGACCTGCTCACCAGCTTGCTAAGGATTATCCCCCCACTCTGTGCGAATTTTGGGACAGTGTCAGGAAATTTTCTGACATAGTTTTTGGCATATAGGTAATTGAATATTTTTAGTATTAAAATAATCTGGGTTTTTGAGGATAAATAAATAAGGTATGATAATAATTGATTCTATTTGAAATAACAGATATGTTTACTGGCTACTTGGGCTTTCCATGCAGTGCCTCTATAACCTGTCTATACCCTCATGAGTGGTTCTTTATTTCCTCCCTCTCCTCGTGCCCACCTATCCCTGTGCAATCAGGTAAGGAGGTCTCACACCATGTTGCTGCTGCCTGCCAAAGTGGGGGCGTTTGTTTGAGTCCTTCCTGGCCAGAGATTGGTCACTAAACAGGTCTGACAATAACATCTCTGAGACTGGTATGTTGTCATTAATTCAAGCTGAACTTGGCCAGCAGGCTCCAGACTTATCAGAGTGGACAAACAGGCAGGCAGCACGAGCCCAGTGACTGCACAGTCTTGGGAAATGAGCTAAAAATAACAGTGTATTTATTTCTGGAAGAATGAAATTGGGTTTGATCTACCAATCTCTTGAGCTAATAACGGGTAATGAAAATGAGATTACACTGGCTGATTTATTATTTCTGGTGGCTATTAATTATTGGGCTTTTCTTTTGAGTAATTAAAGAAGAATTTTTCCTGCTTTAAGTAAGTGCACTAGGTCTCATTAATCTGAAGTCCTAAAAATATATTCTTAACCTGGAGAGCCTAAGAAAACTCTAGTGTCCTTATAACTGTTCATTTGCAGTGTAAGACCATGAAGCTGCTCTTACAAAAGCTCTTTTGACTCTTTCCATGTTTCTGTGAGTGTGTAAGTCCTATTTACACCTTGGCTGTTTATTGGCATCTTGGTTCTGCCTTCTTCTGTTTCTCTCCTGGACAGATCTGGAGTTCCTCTGCAGAGCCAGTCATGGCTGAATTTAAGCACACAGATACGAAAGAAATAATGGATTTTTTTTTTATTATTCCCACAGACTTCAGTTTTCCTGAGAGAGACCTTAAAACAGAGGCATGTTGCAGCGATTTTAGGTGGTAGCCCAGCTTTTTGTTCTGAGGGCGTATTGTGGAGGCAGCTTTCTGCCGTGGAGGAGCCTGCTGCTGTGGGTTACTGCTGACACAAGTGTGGTCCGACAGCAGCAGGATGATGGCCTTTAAAAATAGGACCTCTTGCCATTTTGTATTCTTGTCAATATGTCACAAATGTCATAAGGTCATGTTTGTTTTTCCTCCCATTTTTCTCTTCTGGCTATTGCCTTCATCAAAGGAATGGATTGACTTTGTTGGAGTGGGGTTTTGTCCTCGCAGTGGGCCGGGCAGGAAGGACCAAAGCCATGCTGTGGTTCCTCAGGACAGCGGAGCTGCAGCGCGGTGTCACCACAGAGCTACGGCTGGGCTGGGCTCTGCCGAGCTGCCAGCTTCCTGAGGCTCCTGTTAGGAGGCATTTGACCTCTCCAAGGACAGAAACATCAGCTGCCCACAGCGCTGCAGGAGTGGAGGCAGGACTTCCCACCCTTCCCTCCCCACAGCATGAATGACCCGCGCTCAGGCTGCCGTCCCTGCAGCCCATCTGCCCTCAGGGTTCCTGTCCGTGGGTGTCAGCACAGCCACGAAGGAGTGTTGTATTCAACAGCTCGTAAAGACTGTTGTGAGAAAAAACAAAGCCAAACGGATGTTGTCCCCATGAAACCCAGCCACGCAGAGAAGTGGTGTGAGCACAAAGCAGGGAGAAAGAGAGGAGCGGTGTTTGCCCAAAGCAGTTGGCTGAATGATTCAAGTGTCCCCTGCCAGCCTGCTCAGCTGGCCCAAAACCTGGTCCCTGAAGCCTGCAAGGTGCGTGCCACAGGGCTCTGGCTGCCTTTGGGAATGCTGCAGTGATACCAAGCCAGCCACACAAGCTCCAGCAAAAGCTAAGGCTGAGTTTGGCATCAGGAATGATCTTTCTTGCTCTAGTGGCTCATACCGGGACAAGCTGTGCTCATTGCCGGTGATTTCCAGGTCACAGTGGGCTGTGCCCTCAGCTGGCTTCATGCCCTGGGCTGGCTGCATCCCCTTGTGTGCATTTATCAGGAGGGGTGGGCAGGATGAGTGCTGGGGACACCACCTTCCTCAGCAGGTCCCTAGGAGCAGGTAGGATGGCCCTGTCCCCTCTCCACATCAAACTTTATTCAGCTGCAAAATTGGAATAGTAGGAAGCCTAATCTCTGGGCTAAACTGCTATCCAAGTCAGAGGTGGGCTCTTTATTACTTGTAGTAAAATAACAAACATGCTCCCAAGGCTCTGTAATTAACCTTTTTTGTAAAGGGGAAATCAATTTCCAGAGTTTCCTTGCAGAACTTCTCCATAGCGTTTGCATCTTGTTTTGAGAGAGCCAACATTTATCATCCTTCAGTAAATCCTGTGGAGAATCTTCAGAGCTGGCAGCAGGAGTGTCCAGCTCGGAGCAAGCTCCTGCAGGTACCATTTCCATGACTATTTACCTTTGAATTTAAGATCAAATTCCTCAAAAAAGGACCAATCCCCTGCTGTAGGAAAGGGAAGGACAATTTAGGAACATTCTCTTTTGCTTTAGGGAAGCAGAGCCCAAAAAAGGCAGCTTCCAGGAGAGGATTAAAATTTCGAATCCTGAATTCAATAGCTGACAGGGAAATCTGTTTCAGAGCAATCATATCCACTCAGACCCATCCCATCCCTCTAATTACTAACACCAGGATGTGGCCAGTGGTAACCTGCACTGTTGGGGAATCTGATAGAGAATCCAGGAAATGAAGAAATGGCAGGAATTTGACCTCCCAGCTTACTTGTAGTAAGAAAAACATAAACTCGAAAAACATATACTCAAGTATGTTTATATTTCCAGAGAAATAAACATTCTCCAAAGGTACTCTAACAAGCAGGTCCGTAGCAGAGAAGATCAAACGGGTAATTATTTGCTCTACATGCTGTCCGGCAGCCAAGATTTATCACTTCACCCAGGGAAAATGGAAAAATCAATGTGAAAGAAGGAATGGGATAAGTTTCAACAGTGAAGAAACTAAGCTTTTCTCATGTGTCCATAATTTAATACCATTTTTCACAGAGGGTTTGCAGGGCTGTCCATTCTGTCAGCATCAGAGGAGCTGGTAAGTGCAGGTGAGCCCTAGGGGACTCACTGCTGATCTGGTCTTCAGGGCTGCTGCGGAGGTGTTTGCACGCTGGTGCGGGTGGGGGATGAGCTGAGAAGTGTACACCTGACTTTGTGCCACAGGGAAACTCTTTGAAAGTTCAGGATTTGGAAAACTCCCACTTGGTTTTAAAATAAAGGAAATTTGATGATATTTCAGTATATATTTTTTTGTTTCTGAATTGATGCTATGTTTTTTTTTCAGGATTGGAATATGGAAAATGACAAGTGTGATACAAGAACCTATAATGTTACAGAGTCACAGAATCACAGAATGTACTAGGTTGGAAAAGGCCTTTGAGATCAAGTCCAACCTATGACCTAACACCACCTCATCAACCAAACCATGGCACTGAGTGCCACATCCAGTTTTTTGTTAAACTGTTCTGTTTGGGAAGAAATTTTTGCTTTAAAACTTTTGACCTGTTCTAGGTGAGACACTGGAATTATGGGACTGACTTAAAAATTTCCAAGTTTAGAAATAAGAGCTGTTTTCTGAGTTTAAACCCACTTTTTGCTCTAATGTGGGATATTTTAAAGGTTATCTTTGCAGTCACAGGTGACAGAGTACTTTTCCCAGTGCTTGGACATGGGAGAAATGCATGATACAGTCCTGGCAGCTCCTGGAAGCTGTGGCAGTGTGGGTTTGTTTATATTTACAAATTAGTTGGACTTGTTCTTGGCACTTGCTTGGATTTAGCTTAAATATAATCCACGTTGTCCAAACAACTTCCTAATAATAAAAACCCACAGTCACTGTCAGAGCTAAATCCCAACATTACACTGCAAAGTAGCTGGAGAATTAGCTACTGCCTTAAATAAAAATCACATTTTCCCAAACCAAGGTGTAATCAGTGAGAATTGTTGATTTTCAAGACTTTTAAAACGGAGCCAATAAAAGATGTTGTACGTTACTTTACCCACGCTTGGAGTACCAAAAAGCATTGGCATCTCTCAAACAGAATTATTGTTTTTTAAAACACAGTGAAATGAGAATGTACCACTGCAAATTTAGCATTTTGGAAAGAATGGTTTCTTGAATAAGAATATTGTAAAACGCATCGGAGAGAAAAGTGCTGCTAGGAGGAGGATGTTGCATAAGGTGTCGGAGATAAAGGTTTTACTGTTTTTCATGTTCTCATAAAATTTTACTGAAATGGAAGATTTTCTCTTTAAATGTTCATTGTTATGCACATGCTTTGCAGAGATAATAGCTACCTTTGCCTAATCCTCATGGGCTGATTTGAATACAGAATTGGTATCATTCTCCAATTTCTTTGAACCTGGGGGAAGAGTATCAGAGTTTGTTCCAAAAGAGTTGGTGAGTTTTAAGTTCCCCCAGACATCTGAGAGGTTTTAGTCCATGACTGAAATCAATTGCAATATTTATCTGTTGGCTTTAATTTTTGAATATCCTCCAGTATCGGGACCCAGAACCTGATTTGCTTTTCAAAGAAATTTGAATTTTTCGAACTCAATTTTAATTTTTTTTTTTTTTTGAAAATGCAAGAATTTTTCTTTTCTTCAGCACAACCTATAAATGTAGTTAGTATGTGTGAGCACCTTTTGTAGTGAATGAGAGTTCTATGCAAGTTTCTTTTTTTAAGGTTGATTCTTAGAGTACCACATTCTTCTGTGCTGGAGAGCTTGCTCTGCTGGTTCAGGGAGTAGCACAGCCCAGCAAGGCAGTGCTGTAAGGGTGCACTGTGAGGGTGCTTTGGCACATTTTGGGTGTCAGGGTTCCAGTTCTCATACTGAACGAGTATTTTGATTATCTGAAATGGAGTCACAACAAGATCCAGTTATTCAGCAAAACTGGTCATCCTAAAGACCTCTCTGCTTGTCCTGCTGCTCTGTGTGAAGACCATATTCTCAGGCTTTCAGTGTGGGTAATTATAAGCTTTTCCTTAACTAGAAGTTATCTTTAAAGAAATACAGCCACTTCAGACCTCTGCAGAGCCATCCTTGCACCTGAGGAGTGCCTGCACTGGATGGTTGAAGCAGAGCCCTGTCTTGGCATTGTGAGTCAAAGAGATGAAGCCATTGTAAGACAGAATGTTTAATTTTTCCTGTGAGTCACTGGAGGCAATATAAACATCAGTCTCCAGCCTACATTCGCTCTCTGTCATTCACTTTACAGAAAGCAGCAGCTCTCTTCAGGCTGCTGAGCAGACTGATGTAAACAAAATAAGCTCTAGGGAGGCATTTCCAGGATTAAGCAAAGATTTGGGCTGGACCTGGATATGGCCAAAAAGCGCAGTGCGGGGCTCTGGGTGCTACTGCCCGTGCTGCTGCTTCCCTTAGGTGCACAGACCCCTGCTCAGAAAAATAAATGTTTCATTAAATTGTCTAGTCAGGGTACAATTGATGTCTGTATTTAGATTTATGGATGTGTTTAAAAGACATCCCTTTTAATGGGACTGAAAGATGTGCTGAATTTTAAATACATTTTAAAATACTTTCTGAAACAGTGCAACCTTACTGTTTTAAAGCTTTTGTGAGAGCTCAAGGCCACCTTACTACAGTGCTGCAGGAACAGTCACATCTGTGCTTGGAATTACATTCTTCATCTTCTGGCATTGCTGCTTGATCCTCAGCTAAAAGTTGTGTTCATGGATCATGGGATGAGCACTTCATTTTAGCCTTGATGAAATCGTACTGATTACACAATAACTTGTAATTTGTTAATTAAAAATAGATGGTGGGTTCCCTCATGTTTTGATTAATCTAGTAGCTTTCACAGTAAGAACTGAATTAAATCAGAGATATTGTAACAACTTTTAATATAATGATCTGGAGGGGTACTGAGTGCATCCCTTGAAGTGCTTTTACTTATGAGACAGCTAATTTGCATGAGTAACCACTTGGCAGCTAAAAAAAACCACCATGGAAAACATTCTGCTACGGAAATTATCTTAAATCTTCTAGTCATGCGTGAGAGGCTCCATCAGTTGTCTCTTGGCTTTAACTAGATATGTTTTCAGTGAGAGAAGATGTGAAGGACAGGGGGCTCTGACCTCCTATAAACCAATGAAGGAAGTGACAGACAGTAAGATATAAACCTGAGGACTACAGCCAAGATGCAGTTTGATTACAGATGCACTGAGTGATTTGGAAAGATAAACTTTGCATGACCCTGGGAAGAGGAATGCTGCTGAATGCTCAGGATTTCAAGTGAAGCCACTGAAGCATTCAGTAGTTCAAGTCAAAAGTTGTCTATTTAGGGCTAAAATGTAAATTTATATCCCTTTTTGAAGTCTGAGCATGCAGGTGAATGACCCGCACCTCCCTTCTGGAGGCAGCCACGTGTATAATGAAGAAGTGCTCTGTGACTGAGGTAGTATTGTTGGCTATGGCAGTGGGAGGGGGAATGGGGTTTGGGAAGAGTTAAAAATCAGGTTTCCTTCACTGGAACACCTTGCTGAGGCTGTACCTGGGCCCAGTGAGTGTTTGGGGAGCTGCCAGCACTGCTCTTTGTGTCTCAGGTACGAGCAACTCAAGAAAGCTGTGAAGAACAACAGTGGGAAGACTTCCCCTTCTGCATCTCCTTGTCTCCTTTCCATTCCCCATCCACCTTCTTTGGAGAAACATGAATGCATATTTTGGGAATTCTGCAAGTAAAGAACCATCTCTTATCATTATTTTACCTTAAAAAGCAGAAAAGAGTAAGGAAGCTGTTTACAGATATTCATTGCTCTCACATTTGGAATTCTTGTGTATTTCTGTAGAATAAGTGATGATATTTATTGCTTTGCTTTGCAGAAATCTGGGTATTTTGTATCCCCCCAGCATAGTTTATGGCTCTCAGTGGTGTAAAATGCATTAGTGATGTTACTGTTTATTACATTAAAAGCAGCTTTACAAGAAAACACATCAAGTCAATTTTGGTGCAGCATTTCTGTTTGGAACTGAACTTCTATGCTCAGTCTGAAAGTGCCCCAATATAATTTTACTCAACTTTTCAAGTGTCTGAAATTCAACTGGAATTTTAAGAATCTTAAGTAGAATAATATTTTAAGATCTAGATTGTAGCAAAACCTTTTTTCCCCAAGACTGTAGGTACTAAGGCTTCATCTATCCAGAAGTGCTGTTAAAGACTGAACTAAACAATTTTATGTACCATACTTAGCTCTGAAACCTGAGGAAAATGTCTTTTACACACTCTGGGAAGTCACTCCATGCTTTGTTTTTCCCCCAAACATGTCACATACCTTCACTCCATCACATCCTTGCTATGAACTCAAGGTGTGCTCTCAGTACTTTTCACAGAGAGCTCTCACCTTGATTGCTTCATGTTAATTGAACAATTTAGGGCTTTGCTTATTTTAGTAGTTCAGACTTATGATATTGAAATCTTCTGTGCAGGAAGGCAGAAATAGAGTTTCCAGCCTCTGTGGCCACCAGGGAATTTTCTGTGCAGAACATCCCTGCGTGGAAAAGCTGCTGAAAGCTGTTCCCTGGAATAGAACCACTTCACTCTCAGCTCCTCCAGCTCTCATTTCGTGCAGGTGTAATTGCATTGGCACTGAGGAAATGGTTTCTGTCGGGTTCCAGGGTGCTGGGAAAATCCAGCCTTTCACTTTTCAGTCAGACAAAGAGAAGGGCTCTTGCAGGATACCTTCAGCTGCCCTCAGCAGGACACAGAAGTACTTTCGATGTTGGATGGAAGATGTGCTCTGAGGGGATTTGGGAGGAGAGTGGGGACCCCAGAGTGCAAGGTGAAGTGTCTCCTAATCACTTGTGCACATTTTTGTCTCCTAACCAGGGCTCTGGTGAGCCAGGCCTGGGTGCTTGCCTGCTTGCTGAGCTGATGGATCTGTGTGTACCGTGGGCATGGCTGAGGCTGGCTCAGGGAGATGGGCCCCAGACAGGTGAGGCATCCTGGTGGGGTGAGAGAACTAAACTTGACTCAGAAGCCACTTCAACATGTCCAGGAGAGGCAGGGGTGAAGATAAAGAGCTGGGTCACACTGAAGGGGGGAGCTGCTGGAGGGTGGGTGCACTGAGAGCACAGCAGTGAGTGCCTCAGAACCCTGCTGTGGGCTCCCCTTGCTGTCCTGGATTCACTTGACTCCAGTTTCCACGAGCTTTGGTTGTGTCAGCTGAGTTGCTGCTAATTCTTTCCTAATCTCCTTCAGACAGTTAAAAAGGATTTCCCGTGTGGCCGGGGTAAATGCTGGGCTGTAGGCAGCAATGGTTTATAATCCTTTCAAGAACATTGGCACTGGTCTTTAAAGTATCTGTAGGTTATGTCAAGAGTATTTTTTGGGGATCAGAGACAACCCGCATGCAGTGCTTAAGCAGATTACACACACCGTGCAGCGAGGTTGCTGTTGCAGCTTTTCTATTTTTACATAAGAAGGTCCCTGAGGATGTAAGCATGGGTTTTCCTCATTTACCAGCTGCAGCAAAGAACATGAAATGGTTATTCCTTTGCTTGTGTATGATCAAAGAGCCTTTTGCAGAGGTGTGATTCCAGATCATGGATTCAGGGTTTCATCAAAGCTGCTGCTCTACTGCCCCACATACAGGTAATCACTTAATGGACCTGCTTGTGTTCCACATATCTCAGAGATGAAGCGATAACAAAAATAACCAAAGCACGTAACCAAAAATGATTATGGCTCTCCCCTTGTCAAAGGATAGTACAGGTTTTGGGGCTAAATGTGGCTATCTACAAGGGACCAACACAGTGAGGTAACACCACCTGCTTCTGTAGGCGAGCTCGAGAGTTTGTGTGTGTGTTTGTAGTTAATGCTGATGGTTTTATTAAGTCCCAGTGATGTGCTAATTATTTTAGTTTTGTGTAAGTGTTCCTTATGAATAGATAAAGGCTCTTATAGGCTACATCTTGGAAAAGATCTAATTTTTATGCTGAAATTCTAGAGGTCGCTGGGATCCTCATAGAAAGAAAAAGGAAGAAAGAGCAGTCACCTTCAAAGTCATTGCTGGGGCAGTGTTGGAAGCTGGTCACCACCTGGGCTGCTGGAGGTGATGATACACAATGGAAAGCCCTTTAAAGCACAAGCACTTTGCCCTCTCTGTGAAATGAATGGTCTTGTTCCAGCAAGAGTTTTGTTCTTATATATTGGTTGTTCCTATGCATTGATTCCTCTATTGAACTGCAGAGTTTTGCTTGTTTCTGGTCAGGCTGCAACTAATTAATCTTCATAGAGAGCACGATGCCACGAACCTGCAGCTCCTGGTGCCAGGATGGCAACCCACAGCAGACTTTTTAGATCACTCAGGGTATCTTCAGAAAGCATCCTTGAAATCTAATTTCTTTCTCTCTTAGGAGCTTTAGAAGTTACCTGCAGTGAACAAGAAGAGGATATGCCTTAAAATATGTAAGTGTGGACCTGTTCCATGAGCCACTGTTGTAATGTGTAAGTCACAGTAAGAAAATATTACAGCACATTTGGGAGAGATGAACACACTTCCAATAATTTTGCTTAACGACTGTGCCCTTTTCTACCTAATGCTCCCTGGATTTTAGAGAAATACCATGGGTTTGCCACAGACACTTTTCCTAGGCAGTAAACAAAAAAGCCTTGTTGGGAACAAATTGCCAGACAGAGCACTGACCTCAGAGCCAAGTCTCTGCAAGCAGGAGGCGGGACATGGACTGCTACTCTGCACTGGCAGCTCACTGCAGGAAGGGGCATGCAGGGATGATGTTCTCTCACAAGATGCTAGAAAACAAGAGGCAGAGGTAGGCTAAAGGATCAAGAACAATTTCCACAGCTATATCAGGGCCTGATAGGTAGCTGTGAGTCTCAAGGGAGTCCAGCCCATCTGTTGGAAATCTGCAGCAGCCAGAAGATGATAGGCAGCGCAGGAACCAGACCTTGCAATATGTCCCTGTGGATGTTAATGACAAATCAATCCAAATCTCTTGAGCTTCAGGACATTTTTTCTTATGTCTAGTTTCAAGAGAAAAAGATAATTATCATGCAAAAAGCATGTGTAATAGAATTTTAATTGATAAGTAAGTCCTCACAGGACCTAACGTTTCCTTGCAGCTATTTCGTTTGTTAATTGGGTGCACTGCCCAGTCAAGTCTGCAATCCTAAATCTTAGGGCTCTGCTGTCTCAGCACACTGTGTGAGACACAGCCATTCCCAAGGGATCTCTCACCTGAAAAACAAACCAGGAGAGCAGAAAAAGAAAAGCAAAATGACTTACTCAAGGTTATGAGGATCTGCAGTAAAGCTGGGAGTGGAGCTCAGATATTTGAATTCATGGAACATCTCCCAGCCACAGGTTGTACCAACCTTCAGTAGCCTTTAGATGTGAGGGTCTTTTAAGCTCTCAGATGTGCTGGGTTTACCTTTTGGGGAGCTTTCCTTGTAGGTGCAGTGTGGGAAGGTGTGGTTGGTAAGAGCAGCTGAAGGATGTAGACAGGTTCAGATTGCCATCTCTTCTTGTGGAAGCCAACAAAAAGGTGCTGCAAGCATTTACCTGATGAGAGTAGATGCGGTATCAGCTGCACTCTTCTAGCCACAGGATAGAAGAGTTACAAGATGTCAGGGTTTCCCTCCGTAGAAGCACAAGATACCCAGATGTTCCAAATCATTCTATCACCTCTTCAGTTCACCAGATTTGCATTGGTTTTAGGTAGTGTTTTCAAGGTTCTTATGAAAATCGACATCTGCTCTTAATGGTTTTCAGAGAGGTTTGAGTCCATGGCTGTCTAGGAGCCAAATGATCAGGTCACTACACTCATGTAACCCACAAGTTTCCAGACCACTTTGGGAACTGCTTTAACTGTGTCAGCCTTTCATTTCCCCCTTTCTCATTGGTGATGTTTTCTGCCTGTAAAAGCCACCTGGAAATCAGTTTACAGACATGCCACCCAACACCACTCTCACGCGAGTGGCTCAGCACATGCACAGCCACAGTTCAGAGCAGTGTGAGGGCACAAGAACACAGGAGGAGTGGGGTCAGTAGGGCAGCTCCACTCTAAATCCTCCCCGAGAAAGCTCCTGATGTTTGAGCTCTGCAGGACACAGGATGTGCTGCTGTTTGTGAAGGCTTTCCAGGGCTGGAGACAAGATCTGTTTCATGAATGAGGGGTATGATGAGGCCATTCTCCAAGAGGGCAAAACAAACTAACAGAATAAAGCCTGCTGATGAATTTAGATAGAACTGGGACATAGATTTGAAGGAATTTGCATATTGTTTTCGTAAGGCACAAAAAAGCCAAGAAAAGAGGGAGAGTCATAAAATGAAGAGACAAAACCTGAAGCCAGTGCTGGGGGCAGTCTGGTGGCTGCCAAAGTGAGTGTGTGAGTGGAGTGACCACGCAGTCTGTATGGGCATGTGTGTTAATCCCCTGGAAAGAGTAAGGACACCAAGGCAAAGGGAGGAAATACCTCCTTGTTGAATCTCATAAATGTGTCTGCGTGGTTATAGTTTTGTCAGTGCATCTTTCCTGTGAAAGGAAAAACGGGCTTGGTGGAAATAGGAATGTAATTGTGCGGAGAGATCCTGATCCATACTTAACCTACACTCTTTCCAGGCATGGAGGGGGATAGGGAGAATTTCATGCCTCTGCCTTAAACATTAAATTTAGGCACTGCAATCCTTCTATGTAATTGAAAAAGGAAAGTAGCTTCTTGGGAAATGACAGGAAAGGCAAATCAGAGAACATAATTTTGGCAATGTTTCGGCTCACCTAGGTGAGCTTGAAAAGCCTAATGTACCCTAGTTAGAGACTTCTGTACCCCTCCAAGGAACTACTGAAAATAGCAACACAACAAGAGAGTGAGAAAAACAGACTGAAGAACTGCCAGAGAAAAGAAAAATCCAGAGTCATATTACTTTTGTGGAGTTAATCTAAATCTTGGAGTTATCTTCCACCTAAAGCCAAGCCCTTTTGTCTATGTAAATTCTTTCACAGTTTAGCTCTCATGTCTCTCAAGAATCAAACCAGGACCAGGTTTAGTCCAAGACTACACTTAATCTCCAAGCTGTAGATTTCTTGCTGCTGACCATAAGCAACATTGCAGATCCTCGTTAATAGACTTTGATCTTGAATTTTTTCATAGCTTGGATTTCTTTTTTCTATTTTGGATATGGAGCTAAAAGGAGGTAGTGGGTATCAGGAAGGCTGTAGTCCAGTGTTATCACTCAGCAGGACTGCACACTTATCTGTGATCAGGTCAGGTCAGGTGGAGGTGGTGTTTGGAACAGGGTGGTACCAGCTATGTAGTGCTGGAATAAAAGCTGTGCTGCTTTGGAGCTGGAGGGAAAGAGAGGTGAAGTTTTAATACTATTGGGCAATTTTTCAAGTGGTCTGTGGCCATTCTGCCAGCTGATGGGTCTGTTCTAACCCGAGTGCATCCCATACCTTTGTGTGTTCTTATTGTACCCTGACAGCCAGTGTGCCTGGGCTGGAAAGGGAGCCCAGGTTGGAGTATTTATAGCACAGAGAGTTATAGCTGGAAGACGCCCTTGGAGAAGTGGAGGGGACACGGAGACCTTCTGGCCTGCATAAATAATGCTCCAGCACAAACATGCCCGTCACTGCACATCCATACTTGGATGGGGAAGGAAATCTGCTGTGACAGCTCAGGCACAGTGACTGGCAGCAAAACAACGTGTTGTGTAAATAGGCCAAGGCAGATGGGGTCTGTAAGCTGATTAGGTTTTTGTACTTCCAAGTAATTAATAGTTATGAAGAAGGTTTACAAATGCTCTTAACACCATGGAGGCATCCCTAGGCCTGCTATAGAAACGCACGTGGGCAGCTGCTGCGTTCTTTATTGGGACCAAGGCTGGTTAATGCCTTCTCTCTGTCACCAGTGACTGTGCAGGTTCTGTGGGCAGCATTGCAGAGACAATTTGCCCCATAACTATACGGAGCAGGGTCATGGCTCAGATGAAAGCTCAGACGAGGCAAGCATGCAAGAGAGAGGGGTGAGGCTGCAGAATGATCCATCCTTTCTGTGGGGGAGCCCAGGGAGTCACCTGGGGCTGTGTCTCCAGCTGTGGGAGCTGGGCAGATATGTTCAGACCTGTGAGTTGTCTGTCTCAGCACGTCTGCCTCAGTAGAAGCCTCACATGAATTATGCTTTTGCTGTTGTGCATACACACAGCTTGGTTTGTGTCCCCCTTCTTTCACCAAGAAAATAAAAGTAAACAGATACTTCTGATGGAGTTTAAGCTGAGTGAGACTTGAGAGTTCAGATCCCTGGATGCAGAGAGTAGGAAGGGCAAGAAGGCTGGTGATGCAGAGCCTGTCATTTCCTACAGCTGCAGTGACTGGAGCTCACTTCTCTTCTTTCCTTTATTTGCTGTGGCTTGAAGGGATCCCAGAGCAGGTACTAATGACTAAGCTGAACAGCTAAAGAAAGTAATTGGCATTTCATATTTTAGCAAAGTATGCCTGTATTTCAAGTTGTGTATCTTTTGTAGTGTCCCTGACCAACCAGCCTTTGTAATTGATCATTTTGGGCAATAAATTCATTTTTATTCTGCGAGGATTGTTTTTTTCATGTGGCCAGTTGCTGAGGCTCCAGTAAGGATGGCAGCATTGGGCAGGGAATGCTGTTAACAGTTTAAAGATAGTAAGATCAGGAGTTTGTCTGACCTTCTGATTAATAGACCACAAGTTCCATCCAGTGTTTCCTACATGGAGTCTGAGAACCTGTGGTTGAACACTGTGCTTTCTAATTTAGATGCTCAATTTCTGATAAATCCACAATACCCATGAGTGGTCTATCCACTGTTTAGTTGCATGAATGTTAGATTTGATTTTCAGTGTGAATGTGGCTGACCATTTTTCAGGCATGGCATCTTGGTTTTAATTTTTTTTTCCCCTGAAATTTTCCCCTGAAATACCTAGTCTCAGATATCTCCTCTCTAGGCTGGTAATTACAGCTCATGAACAAGATGTCTTCCTTTGAATATCTTTCTAGACTGAACTCTTTCAGTTAATTATAAAAATAATGGATTGAAGAAACTTAGGAGTAGATGTATAATTAGCTCTGAGATAACTAAACGGTGGGAGTTACTGCATGTCAGGAGGTACCAGAACTGGCCCAACAAGAAGGAACAAAAGAAGTTGGGTCACACTGTTTGCACCACGTTAATTTCTTTTATTTATTTGTCTGAACTGGGAGAACTCTCAGCTGTTTGCAGTGCTTCAGTCCTTGTAGCTCTGCTGGGTCACAGGTTCCTCATGGGTGATACACTCATCCTACTACAGGACCATATCCCTGGGACAGAGGATCATGGAATGGTTTGGGTTGGAAAGGACCCTAAAGCTCATCTCATTCCAGCCCCTGCCATGGGCAGGGACATCTTCCGCTATCCCAGGGTGCTCCAAGCCCCAGTGTCCAACCTGGCCCTGGACACTTCCAGGGATGGGGCAGGATGGCCAAACATTTGTCTATGGATGATGGCATCTGGGCAGGCCAAACCATAAAGTGTTTTACCCAGAGCAAGTGCTTTGGGAACACTTCCCCTCTTCTTTGGAAGGGGGAACTGGAGTCTCTGGGGTCTCTGTGAGCTGAGCTGAGAACCAATGGCCACAACACATGCTGGTGGCACACTGCTGTTGGAGCTGACTGTGGCAGCATCCCGGTACCACAGGGACACCGAGGGTTCCTTCACACCTGCAATAAGTCCATTTGGCTGTGACATCCATGCACTTGGGCTACAATTTTTTCTTCTGTTCAGTGTGCTGGGGAAGTACTTTTCAACTGCAAGGCCTGGCCCTGCTGAGGCAATATCTGCAGAATAAGCAATAAGCCCTTATGCCTCTGTGGGAACAAGGGCTGGAAGCATTCTGGTTTGATGGTAGTGGGATGTAGCCTAGATCCTCTTGGCCTTTCAGCCCCCAGCTTGTCCTGTGCTCATTCCCAGCACAGCAAGTACGTATGTGGTCAAGGGGCTCTGCAGAGGAGGGTGAGGTGGAGGAGTTTGATAGTTCCAATTCTCATGGGCTACTGACAAGGATTGCCTTTCTTTTTCCCCTTCCACATCTATAAAACAACTGCTCCCATGGACTTTGAATTTCATTGCTGGGAATACATTTTGTAATAGCTCCTGACACTTCTTTCTCAACTGTTAATTTAGTTGAGCTTTCTGCTGCACAGGCTAATGCTTCAGTGTGGAGGCAGTGGAAAATCATTTAATAAAACTTAACGCTGTTTTCATTTCATGGCTGTTATTATCGAATATTAGTCATTGCTGAGAATCATTCCTTGAACAGTTTGTTCTTATCATCTATATGCATTTGGCTATCACCTCTTTGAAATGCAGCAGCATCTTGGGTGGTAAAGGGAGGCAGCTTTCATTTTGTCCAGCTGTGTGTCTCCAAAGCAGTTGTGATCTTAATAAACAGGAGTTATTGTAATTTCAGTGTCTTCTGTGGTGGCTCAGCATAAAATATGAAGTTTTAGCTGAAGTTTCAGGGAAGAACACCGGAGTTGAAAAAATTACAAGTGGTTCTGTTACCAGTGAAACTTGTTTCTCACCAAAAGTGTATGTCCTTGGTTCAGTCAAAGTTAAGAAACATTTTCTTGCTGTTGAGTCAGAATTACTCTTTGCCTTCTAATCAACATGATTTGATAAGAGCTGGGAAGAACAGACCCAGACCTTGAAAAGCTTTCTCTATGTGTGTTTATGTGCAGGTACTGACCACCACAGTTCTGCTGCCTGTTTATATGAACAAAGCTCCACGTACAAACATTCAAAACACTTTCAAGACTGGTAATGTTTGCAGCATAGACTGAAACCCTTCAATAATGTTTATTTCCTCCTTATATTCATTGGGTAGTGAAGATGTGTGCTATTAGTGTTACTTTGGTGAAAAATCAGTGCATTCCCACCTGTGATATTCTGTTGAAAAGGGTGTAGCTGTCTCATCCAGCCACGCTGCTCTCTCAGGGCAGAAAATCATTGTGTTTTGTGTTAGAGTCTAGATCTGGGGAAATAACAACCCTCAAACAGTTTTTAACACTTGGGAGATGTTTCAAAATATATCCTGCTTTGCCATGTTTTTTTCTTTTAGTCTTCCATTCTGAATGCTACGTTTTCCAGCCAGACAAAATCAAATTTTTATATGCTTGATGTGTATTCCACCCAAATGGCACACAGCAGGCAGCTCCACTTACACTATTTCTTTTCTACAGCTTGGATAAATTCTAAGAAGCTGATCTGTGTGATGGTGCTGTCAGCTGCATTTTGCCCTGCTGTGGTAGGACCAAACCTGGTTCGCCAGGAGACGTGAAGAGGTTTGGAAGAAACTCTGGGAATATCTGGAGCATCCAAAACACACACCTTGAGTGTGTTTGGTGGGATGGTGCTAACAGTCTCATGGATCAAAATGTCAGTGATGAAGGAGAAAGTGCCACTCGTGGATTGTCTGTAGGGTTTGACATTCATGTTTTAAGGAAAGCTAATCCCATCTGAGCTTTGTACAAACCCACGCTGCAGGGGCTTGCTAAGGAGGTGTTTATTGTATTGGCCAGCCAGCTGAGCCTGTCCTTATCACAGCTTTCCCTGTGCTTCCCCTCAGATCCACCATCCATATAAACACGGGAACCCCTCCTTTACTTTCTGGTGTGTGGGTGTCTTGAGTCAACTCTCCCTGTGGGTGCCTGGCAATGATGTTTTCTTACTCTCACAGCATTCGTTGTGCCTCTGTGTGGAGGGCAATGTCTTGTCTGTGTAAATGAGGAGTATGGGTGTTTAGGGGACTTTCTGAGAAGGCAGCAAATTTAACTAAAAATGAGAAGATATCTCTTGTTATTTTCAAGGTCACCCTCACTCAAAATTTGCCTAAATATTAATTATTTTCTAAATGTTAAAAGGGCTTTTACAGAAGCGTCATGGACTCCTGAGCCAGAATTTTCTCCATCTGGCAGGAACTGGTCCTCCTCAAACTTTTTATCCAAGGTGTATTGCCATTTCATGAGTCAGATAGCAAACCTGATGTTGTAAGAAAACCAAATCCCCTGTCACTCAATTTCAGTTAATTTCTATTTGGAGTAAGATGTGTGGGAAGAGGGAATATCTCTATTTGTCACATTTAGAAAGAATAGGCAAACTTCTGGGTGCACAAGTGTTTCTCAGGAGACAATGTAACTTGTGGGATTAGCTGTGTCTACCTGCCAAGCTGATTTATCTTCTCTCCTTCCAGGCATTCTTAAGACTTATCTCAAAGACTTATATTCCCTCTTCCTTTCCTACCTCAACTCAAGGAATTGCCATTGTTTTCCTCTGGTGCCCAAGTCTGGCTTTCACCTCTTTTTCTCCATCCCCTCTGTGCCTCACAGAGCTGAGTTCAGTGGGAGCTACCCAGGGAAACCTTGAGGACTTGATTCTGCTCAGGCTGAATCAGAGGTTCACAGGCATCTTTGAGTTATGCTGGTTTCCATGCCCCAAATCCTGCTTCCCTCTGATCTCTGCAGGCTGCATGCCCGTTAGCTTGGGCACTGGAGATCCTGGATTCCCAGAGTGGGATCCCTCAGGATAAATGCATATCTGTAAAAGTAAAATGTGATCACTGCAGTGTTATTTCAGAGGTCAGCCTGCCATTTTTCTACGGCAGCATTGAGGGTGACTGTCTGCCTCACGTGATTTATGTGGGCCAGGCTGGTGGCCAAATACTAATAATGCTGATTAAAAAAGCCTGGGGAAGGTGTATCCTAACACTGCAAATATTGGACCTCTTATGTTTATAATCTTATTAAAAAAGGGAAATTTAGTAGGAAAAATAGACACATATCCAATGATAGGTACTTATGGGAATTTTTAACAATTTCAAAGCAAAACCCCACCCTTGTTGCTGTCAGACACCTGTGGGGTAAGGCCGCCCTGTCATTCCAACCAATGTAATACAAATGCAAATAACATTAAGATTTAAAATTCAGGCAGCTGAACTAAGCAAATCATCAGCAAAACCATTAGAAGGATTTGGCTTCTTCAAATGCTGAAAGCATTCACAGGTTTTTTAATGGGAGGAGAGAAGGGAGGGTCCTCAGAGGGTTTTGAAAAATAAGAGGGTTAGAAAGCACCACGGTGGATTTTGAAAGGGGCAGTTATCCATCTCAGACATACGTATTCTGCAATGGGTAGCAGGGTCAGATGATTTATACGTGCCCCAAATCCCATTAACGCAGACATTACATATTAGAAAATTCCCTTTTGTAGATAGAGATCATCAAATAACACCACCAGTAAATAATCAACAACCCTTAGAAAAAGAGCAAGGATTAAACTCATCCATCACTAACTAGCACATCTGTAGCAAATCCAGAGAAAGAGAAAAAGGGAAGGAAAACAAACACCTTTATCAACTTGTATGTGCTCCTCATTTCTTGCTGTGCACATGAGGGGTGAGTATCCTTATTACAGCTGGAAGTAGAGAGAAATGACAAAGCAGAGGGCAACATTTTCCTCATTTTGCAATGGTTCTGAGGCTTACTAGGGGCTCAGGATGTGCCTGAAGGTGCAGCCTGGCCCGTGCAGCCCCTCAGTGCTCCAGTGGGAGTTAGTGGGGTGAACTCTACCTGTTGCTGTCCTCTCTCAGATCTGTACCCATTTCGAGGTGTGCCAGTGTCATGGCAGAGGATTTTGTCTTCTCTGTGTGATTTTGCACCATGCACCCCCAGCAGCACCCAGCTCCCAGAAGCACAGGCGGTCCCAGCAGTGCTCCAAGGATTGCAGGAGGAGAGGAGAGGCGGCAGAGAAGGCTCCTTGCCCAAGTTACAGGGGTTTGAGCTCTGCCTTGTGCACCTGCACGTGGACGAGGAGGATTCCTTGAGACAGAGAGGGCTGAATGAGGATTTGCACCACAGCCCCAAACGTAATTTCATTAACCTGCACTCTTGTAAAATCCAGTACAGCTCATTTGGTTCTGGGTATTTCTTCCTAGACATAATTTTTACTGCCTTAATAGTTTTGTTCTGCTTGCTCACAGTGAAATCTCTCTTTATTAGGATTTCAGCATTTGTTTGTTTCTTTGCTAAGCATCCCCTCGTAAGTATGGCAACATACTGCAAAGTGTTCTTTTAAATAACTAGATCTGTAGCCATCCCAGTAAAGGAACTAGGGATGCTTTATGGAGCAAAACATTGTTTTCATTGTGTTTTTCCAATTACTTTGTAATTCATAAGGTTCAGTAGCTCTCAATGGGTCTCCCAGCCATTACAGCAAATTTGCACAGTTCTGCTGTAGGTAAATTACAGGAGAGAGGACTCCAGCAAGAAAATAAGCCACTTCACTTTCTGCCAAGCCTTCCTTTCCCTTGACTTTCTCCAGCCTCTCTATGTTCTCTTTGTTCTGCTCTGGCTTCAAGGAATGAGTTTCTGGGTACTGCTGGTGGATGCCCCAGAGAGCTTCTTGGAAAATCGGTGAGATGGGACTTGAAACACTTCCCTTCTGATCCGTGGGAGTCCTTTTCAGCTATCAGGAGGAACAACCCCGCAAGTTCCTATGGCTCTTCAGGAAGCAGCTACATTTACACTGCTGCCTGCAGCAGGAAAGGAGTCTGGCATCCCCGTGTCTGTCCTGTGCTGTGTTTATCAGGGCAGCTGGGATAACATGCGTCTATTTTCCCTGGGAAACCATGGGCTTTGAGGAGAAACAAGCCTGTTCATTTATTTTCTCCCCCTGGTTTTTTTCTCTATGCTCTCCACTACCTCTCTCTCTGTTACCTCTTTCTCTCTCCCCATCTTCTCTGAGCTGTGTGTGCTGGGAGCAGGCTGTTTAAACCCCCTCCCGCTGCTCCTCTGATTGTTACAGCAACAAACAATGGCCCTGTGGAGCGACCATCGGGAGCTGCTTTGTCTGCCGAGGGCAGATCACCACGGTACAGCAAGGAAGCAAAACTTTGTTTGGAGGAGCACACAGTAAACAACCACCTTTGCAAATCATCTCAGCACTGCTGAGTCCTAGAGAAGAAGTGAAACCCCCGAGACCTCTCTCTACACCCCAGGCAGAGAAGACTTTCATGAGTTCAGGCTCAAAGTACAGATTTGGAATTTGCTTGTCCAGACTCCGTGTGTCTGTCCATCCCTCCTAAAAGCTTCTGGCACTGTCGGACAATTTCACCAGGTTGATAGAGAAATGGTGGCTTAAAGACGTGGTTCCTGTAAGATTCACAGCAATGGATGGGCAGGGAAATCCCTCCTGCCTGAGATGAGGAGACGATGCCCTATAGCCAGGTCTCACTAGATGCTGGAGAGTCCAGGTGGACTTTGTCAGTGTCTCAGGCACAGAGAAAGCTCCCACTGCAGTTTGTACCTTCCCAGACCTGAGGAAACTTTGTAGAGCTCCAAATCTGGATGACAGAGCTGCTTCTTGTTCTAGTTGTTATGCAAGTTTCCAAAACACTGCACGATGTCCAGGTGAAACCAATACAACTTGCCATGAGGCTTCACTGGCCAGTGCAGAAGATCCATGGAGGTAATGGATGGGAAGGTGCCAGCTCACCAGGAAGAAGAGAGACTTTGAACAGGAGTGAGAGCAGCAGCGAGAGAGGCACTGGAATATGGCAGTGGAATATTTACAATTGATAGAAGAGAGTAGTTATGTCTGGGGTCCGAGTGAATGTGGCTCAAGGCAGGCTCTGGGGTGGAGCAGGGTGTTTATGTCCCAGCAGGAGATGTCAGAAGAGAATGGCAATACTCCTTCTCTTTCAGTTTCATCACATTTCTCAGGAAGAAACAGAGGGTAAGGCAATGCTGAAATCCTCGGAGCAAGCTGGAAAAGCAGTTATTGTCTCCAAAACTTGAAAACCAAAAACTGTCAGGTGAAAACTGATCTATTTCACCTGCTTGCATCTTGAATGTCTAGAATTTTCAAAACCTTATCTAAGAGGGTGGGTCTTTCTTGATTGCTTCTAGTCCACTACCAAAGATTAAACCTTTACAGACTTGGGCTGGAAACTCGACCAGAAATTGCTGATGAACCAAAATAAAAATGGGGGAAGCTGAGTAAACATTAACCAACTGTGTTAAGCGTCTGTCTCTAAAGGGTCATAAAATCTATTTTGGAAAGCTCAGCTTCAAGTTTAAGCATCAGGGTAGCTTTAAGTAACTCAGATTATTTTACAGGTGTTTTAAAGCTGCCTGGAAAAGAACCTGAGGATGGCTCATGTTGCTGAAGGTCTCCAGGACAGGACACACTGTCTCTCTCCTGTGCTAAGGTAGGGGTGTGCCACGAACACTACAGCACTCAGCTGCTTCCTGCCTGTGGCTGATGGATAACACAAGAGAGGAGTCCCTGTGAGTGGGGTAAGGGCTCTGCTAGCACTGTCTTTTATCTCTACAGAAACATGACATTCTGAGCAAAGAATGGAGCTCACGTGATAACCCTTCCTTTTTCTCCCTTAGGTTTTCAGTTCTCATTTATTCTTTAGTCCTTAGAGAGGGATCTGTGTATTTACTGGAAAAACTCTGGCCCTTAATCAGAACAGCTCAGCTAGTGACAGTAAATTTGATAGCTGTACCCATGAGATGTGGTGGTTTTTTATTACAGGCTCACTGATAGCAAAATGTTTGGATAACAACAATAATAATTAGAGACACTTAATCCCTTTTTGTTCTAGTAACCGCTCAGGGCTGCACGCTACAGGATGTGAACAATTGCTCATATTGCGTGAAGCTGAGTTTGAATACCTTTCTGGGTGAACTGTATTTATTTTAAGATAATACAGCTTTTCACTCAGCAATTCCACTGATTATCTCAAACATATGCCACATACTGTCATCCCAAAAGGTTAAATCCTTACTCCTACTTATTCTTCCCCCAGGGGATGCCAGCACTGAGATGCAATGTTTCAGCAGAGTCTGCTCCCGAGCAAGCTGTTCAAATCCCTCTGCAGACCTGGAATATGCATGGTTATCATGGGTTCCCAAGGGCCAGATCCTGGAATGGGAAGGTGTTTCTGGGGTAGGGCTGTCTCAGAGGAGGCTGTCACCCTTGCTGGGTGGCAGCCCAGGCTTTAGCTCACTACAGTGCATTGCAAGCAGCTGCCTGCTAACGATAATTCTAATTAATTTGAACATCTTTTCAGACCAATTCAGGAGCTGTTCAGACCCCAGATAATTCACATGTGCATGTGTAGGGCTGTGGGGACCCGCCCAGTGGGTGCTGTTGTCCAAGGGAGAGGTTGATACATCCCTTTGGAGCACAGCCCACCCCGGAGTGCAGTCCGCAATCTAGAGACAGCACGTGGAGGTAATGAGGATGTGTAGACATGTGTCCATCTACTGAGAAGGAATTCAAGTGTGGTTGTAGTGCCTCTAAGATGAGGGTGACACTGCTCTTGAAAAGATAGGCTGGTCATCATCAGTGTGTTGGTTGCAGCAGCATTTGGTTACTAGCAAATCAAAAGATACTATATACTAAACATAATCATGTATCTAATTACAAATATTCTATAAATTAAGACTTTCAGTTCCAGTGACAGCTTTATTTCCTAAATGAAAGCCTTGAGATAAAAAATAATTATCCTGATGTAGAAAATGTACCATGCTGTTCAACACATCATTGAAACCATTCCTTACACTTTCAGTAAAATGTGATCTACAGAACACACCATATTATTCCTTTTCTCCATTTTAGCACTGACAGGCAGATAATAGAAATGTTCTGGACAGTCAGAGTGCTGCTGGAGATGACATATGAGAAGGTGAGTGAGCATCTATTCCTTCATGACAGATCTCCTCTGCAGGACCAAGAGGCAGATTTATACTCCCTGGTGAAGACTATTTGAGAGTATCTACTGCTCAGTATTCAGCACATCAGCCAAACCCAGTTTTTTTCTGTCCATTCTGGAAGAGGGAGGATGACTGCTCTACACTGCCCTGTGTTTGCAGGTTTGTATCTGTTCAGGGCCAAAGTGACAGGAGCACAAACTCTGTCAGGTTTGCTTTTGCGAACTGTGTGAGCACAGGCAGTTCTTTGGTGAAATAACTGCTTTTCAGCTGTTTGTCTCAAGTCTCACTTTCAAAATTTGCCTGTTTTTCTAGAAAAATCACTGCTGGAGTGCATTTGAGGAGGGCCTAGCTTCTAGTTATGTGTGTAACAGTTGAGATCGAAGACCTTTTGCATGTGCTCTCTTTTAAGCATTAAAAGTACTGAATCCAGAGCTGGGCAGAGAGAGGTAAGGAGAACAGGAGACAGCCCTGGAAGATTGAGGCAGTTGATCTAGTGCTGGAAAAGTGATCCCAGGTGTCTTCAGAAGGAACAAAATGGGACAGTGTGGCTGTTCCCTGCTCCTGGAAAAGCTCCGTGTGTGTCCAGCACGGAGCCACCGTGCAGTCCTTAACTCATGAACCAGCCGTGGATTATCAAGGTGAGGTTCCCTGTGTTTCAGGATTGTGAACATGCCTAGAAACACTTTTGTCTAAAAGCTGGGCATAAACCTCTATCCTAGACATGGTTAAGGATGGCTTAGGAAGTTTTTTCACATGCTGGCAAGATGCCCTGGGCAGTAACCTGGCCCAGGCTGTGCTGCTGCCCCATCACACCAGTGAGAGCTGGGTGGCTGCAGGCAGCATGGGGCACTTGCTGGGCCTAGCTCTGCTCTCCAGCTTGGCATAACATCATCACTGGAAGGTGTGGGACTGCAGTGGAACAGGTTTGGGGAGGTTGCAGAGCTGTGCAGGGAAGTGGAGGGACACAGGGCTCTGTCCTGGTCCGTGGGTGGTGGCTTGTGCCCGCAGGGAGCTGGGCCTGTGCCTGTGAGTCGAGGTGTGCCCATGCAGAACCCCAGGTGTGGGCTGAAAGCAGGCAGCTTTGGCACTTGTGTACACCTGATTTATCTGGCCATGCAAGGGTTTGCTGGGACTTGAGTGTGGTCACCAGGTCATGCTGTGTTTGTGGTTATTGCTACTTTTGTTGGAAAAGCAGAACTGTCGTGTCTCATTTGGGTAATGCCCTGCGAGCCTCAAATTGTACATGAAATCCATGGTGAAAAGCAGTTCAAAATTCTGTGCTTGAGTGTATTCCGTGTCCTAGAAACTGTTAAACCCTTTCATGTAGTGACAGGAGGTTAGCATATCTGCAGAGAGAGAGAGACTGCAGCTGGTTTAGCAATAGATTAGTTGATGTAAAAAGCTAAAGGTCTCCTCTGTGTGCTTAAACCTCCTAAAGCCAGTTAGAAGTCAGGATATCTAATCTAAAAGGACTGGAACAAGTGTTTAACAGCCTGAAGGCAAGGGTCAAAATTCAAAACCACCAGAATTATGATGTTTTCAAAGAAGATGGGGAAAAATCAGATTCCCCAGTGCCAGCAAAGAAACATGGGGGATAACAGAATGTGTTGTGTAGAGTGTAAACTGTGTGCCCCAGCTACAGGGCAGAGGGTTTTACTTACAACTAACGTGTCCAAGAAAGAGAATTTAGGAGACTTTTAGGTTTTGGGCCCAGTAAATGCTAAGGAAATGTGTTTACCTAATGTACCTCTGTTACAAAAACAGTCCCAATGCTGTTTTCAGCTGGTGTCAATGGGTTGTGCACAGTTATGGTCTGCTAAAACAAGACCCAGAGCAGGATCTTTGATGCTTTCTGATCTATTCTCACCAGGCTGGAAAGGACAAACCAGCTGCAGACATTTGGGCAACCTGTCTACCTTTAGGTTTTGATATGCTGATTCTGGGGCTTTTAAAAAAAATTGGTTTTATTTTTTATTTGGAGCATTCCCACTTCATCAGTTCTGTGTTAGCAGATGGGAAGGGAATGAGAATTATTCTGGCTGCACACATTTCACCTAACACTGGGCATTTGAAACCACCCAAGGTTTTCTTCAAATCTAAACTAGGTTAGTCTTGTGCCTCCTGAGCTGCGGTGTGTCTCAGTACAGCAAAGAAGTCCTAACTTGTTATATTTGATAAGACCTGAGTTTGTTGCAGTATGAAGTAAAGTTTCATGAGAAAGGGGTGTGTTTTTTTCCAACTGAATGGGGTCACTTTTCCCTCCTCATGCATAATCCTTTATTATACAAGCAGACTCATGGTACAAAGTCCATTTAATTTCTCACGCATAATGAAGACAAGCACCCACAACAACTTGTGATGGCTCTTTGGCAAGTAAATATTTAATTCTTGAATGCATGTATTTGCTCGTTGTTAGGAGATACAGAACTAATTATTCCCTGGGTGTTACAACAAAATTAAAGCAGCACAGCCATTGTGTACTTGTACAATTCATTTGTAATTGTAGCAAGAGAGGGGAAAAATAGACATTTCATTAGGGAGAGGTAATGTTTTACACAGCTCCTGTGATAAAGGAGATGCCATATATTGAATGAACTCTATGAAGAATCTGGGCCCAGGAGGTTGAGTTTTGTGAACATCCATTGCATGTTACATCAGCATTTACAAAAGCTGCAATGAATATTTCCACTTGAATACAAATGACTTATCAAGGATGCAGATGTAGAATTTCATGGAGATATTCTATATAGTCATTACAACACAGCCAGGTTTTGAAGCATCTAGACCTCAGGATGCTATGTGAGCAGAATAGAGTGATATAGCTCATTGCATCTGCAGAAGGTCTCATGAAATGCAAAATGAATAGCTGAAAGGAATATTCTTACTAGGGGAAAAATGAGGCTTCAATGTGTGTCATAAATTCTGCTAACAGAATTTTAAACAGGGATACTGGTTATAGATTTGAACACCACCCCCCCACCTCCGCTTGAGCAGCAACTAAAACTTCCTTCCTTTTCAGCGAAGTCCTGTTAAAACAACCCCATCCCAGCACTAGTGCTGGCATCCAGATCCTGCTGCTGCACGGGAGTATTCTCAGGGTCACTGCAGTCACTGATGTCAGTTGGAATTTGGGGTTTCCTCATCCTTTATCAATGTAAAGAATGTGCTGTTGGTGTAAACCACTACAGCACCGGGAAGACTTGCTAAATGCAATGCACAGAAATCTTAGGAGGCAGTCATTCCTATTTTTCATGCAGGCACACAGAATGTGTTACCAAACCTTCTAGATCTGTTTCCAATGACAGGCAAAAACCTTGGAAAGCTTGAGGAGCAGGGTAATGAGAACCCCACCATGTTCAGTGAGGTAAAACACAGCCAGTGCTGCCCTGGGGACACACCAGCCCCATGGGCTGAGCACTGACAGCTCAGGGAGCTCTGCAGAAAGGACCCGAGGGACCTGGGGCACTGCAGGTGTATTTAAGGTGGGGACACCTGCCTGTGTGTTGGGCTGCTCAGGTACAGTGTGGCCACAGGTGAGACACTTCCCTCCACTCAGCCCGTGTGAGGCTGCATCTCACAGCTGGAAAACTGTGGGTTTGATGCATCCCAGGGCCACAGAGAGGTCACCAAAGGGAAGCAAGTCCAGCAGAAAGCCAATGGGATGTTCAGGAGAGTATTTCAGGAGAGGCTGTGAGGGCTGGGTTTATTTATCCTGGAGGAGATAAGATAAGGGGGCATCTAATCACTGTCGACCATTAATGGAAAGGGAATGTGTAGATGATGGACTCAGACTCTGCCACAGTGTGCTGCAAAATTACAGGGCAGTGGTCGTGCATTGCAGCAAGGGAAATTCCTTCTGAGTGTATTTAGAAAAAAAATCATCAGAATGAGGGTTATGCAGCACAGGAACCATATTCCTTGGAGAGGTTGTGGGCTCTCCATCCTTGAGATTTATCAGAAGAGAGCTGGCAAGGCCCTCAACAACCTCCCTTAGCACAGAAGTTGTCTCAGCTTTAAACAGGAGGCTGAACTGGAAGCATTCATAGGTCCCTTCTCAACTCAGTTATCCTCTGATTCTCTGACTTTATTTCAGGAAGTTGCTAATACCTGTGAAATTTGGTCCTACCATGAAAAAATGGTTGTTAGTATGGCACTCCATCCTTCAGTAAATATGTTCCATGTGGGTATTTATAGTCCTGCCTGCTCCCTTCAGTGAGAACAGAAAGTTCTTCCTCCCATGAGCTCTGTACAGCTGCCAGGAGAGATGGTGGAAGCCTTTCCTCCCCTTACCTACTGTGGATGTTCATTGGTTCCAGTTCCACAGCCCCTGCGATATCCAAGGATCTGTGTAAGTGTTTGAAAGGATCTAATATAAAAAGAGAACTGTCTCTTCTAGGCAGTGCTAGTATCCGTGGGTGAGTTTGATTGGCTTGCAGACCATGTGTAGATTTCGGGGACAAGAATAAAAAGAGGAAAAAGCAAGTTTCCCATCTGCTCACTGAGCTGCTCCCATCTTGGGGACACACATATGTCTTGTGTCCTGGAGCCTCTCTGGCAGCACTGTCGGGTGGTTCCAGGCAGATGTGGGGGCAAACTGCTCCCCTCCCTCTCACTGCCCCTCCTGGCCATCCCTGTGTCCACCCCGGGGCAGTGCCAGCACTGCCCGTGGGGCCTCGGGCAGCTGGTTCAGCCCGCTGGATCCTGGCAGCCTTGGGGGTCAAATAAAAGGGAACTGCTTGGACACCAAAAGCTTCCAACAGATGCACCTCGTACTTGTGAGAGCTGCTCCCTGATGATGAGCCTGGGCACAGAGCAACAAGAAATTCTCAGGAAGGTTGGATTTCGATGGGGATGACTCTCTTTCCCTGCCAGCATTTCTCTCTTAGCTGTGTTCTCTCTAATGAAATTGCCCATTCAGCGCTGGGTTTGTAATTTAAATGGAGTGCTATAGATTAACAGTTGTTGCTGCTTTATTATTGAAATGAGAGTCGTGGGATCAATTTAACTGTTCCTGGCTTCATTATTTGCTTAAGACAATAGACTCATCTCTGCAAATTCTATTGCTTTGTGGGTATTTTTAGCTTAATTATCATAGATATTAGCAACAATCAACAAAGATTTCTTAGGTGCATGTGCTTGCTCCTTGGAACACTAGTTTTCTATAGATTTTGTACTTTTAACTTGTCTTCCTTTTTCGTAGCCAATTCAGTCTGCTCTCAGAAAAAAGCAACCAAACAGGAACACAACAACAAAAGGAAAACAATCCAACTTACTTTGCAAAGACTTAAACGTTTTTAGTAGTTTGTTTTCAGAATTAAAGGCGTAGTGAAGGTTTTGTCTTCTGTTGTACACGTAGCTAAATATTCTGGCAATTGAGCCTGTGTAGGTACANTTTTGGGGGGGGGGTGGTATTTAAAATAGTTTAGAATCAATCAAAATCTCACTTTGAAGCGAGCTTTCAGTGAGGCCTGGCTGATTCCAGGTTTCCTTTGCTCAGCAGAGTATCAAAAGCTAAAGGCAGGCCTGGTGCTCCAATGCCTGCACCCAGGTGCTGCAGGTTTGTCCCTTCCAGCCTGGCCAGGCAGTGAGCACAGGTCCTGAGGCAGAGGTTAGTGCCTCCAATGAATGAAGTTTGAGTTAGGTTCATTCGACCTGGATTGGCACAAAAACCTAGCCTACCGTATTGCCAACAAATTTTTTTTGAAGTCTTTCAGTGTAATTTCCTAGACTCCCAATCATACACTCACCTATCGCTGATAATTGGATTGATGTCCCCCAGCAGGCCTGGAGCAGGGGGAGTAGGTGCCAGGGGAATGTGCTCTTTGTCCACTGAATACACAGAGTTTTGGGTCCTGGCATGAGTTCAAGGTTCTTGGACAACTTTATGCAGAATACATAAACAAAAGTCTGTGTGGTGGGTTGAAGGGTAGCTGGGTACCCCAGCAGAGCAAAGAAACCAATCCACAGTTTTGTTTACACCACCTCTTCCGTTTAAAATATAGCAGGAAAAAGTCTTATTAACATTTCTTAAGAGTGTCAGTAAAAGGACTAGACAGCTTCCTGCATTTGAAGTGTCAAAAAAGCAATTTTAATATCTAGTTTCATATAACATAAACATGTTTATCTTCCAGTCAACATTTTACTAACCATTTAGATTATTTCTACATACATTAACCATAATTGCTGAAAACCTCTTAGACTGCTTTCAAACTGCATCCCTCACAAGATAATATTCTAAGCTGTTTTTCTTTTTCAAATAGGCAGAATTATCATGATGTCACGAGCTTTTAAACCTCATCCTCTCTCCCTCTTTTCTGCTTTTCCCTTTCTCCCCGAACAGGTAAGACAGTAGGAAAGCAGGGCTAATTTTATACCCATTTTAACAGATGTCAAACCAGTTAAAGGCTAGTGGAGCGTGTTGTGGTGGCTTTGTTTTAGCATTGCACCGCAAATCTTGTAGGACTTACATGTGTTACTGAGGTGGTTGGTGGAATTCTGCTGCATTTAGGCTAAAATATTTTGCCCAAGGATGCAAAGAATAATTAAAAATGAATACACAAAACCTGGTACAATGCCACTTCCATTGGAGTGCGCTCCTAATTTCTTTAGTTTTAGCTTATTGGTTCAGATTTGGGACATCTTTCTGGAAAGGTGAGCATGGGCATGTGTCCTTATCAAATGAAGCCTTCCTGCCTGAATTCTTCATGTCCAAACAGAGGCCAGCCACAGGCAGGAGGCAAAAGTACGTGCGTGGGTTTTTGCTTGGTTGGTTCCTTTTAAGGCGAGACGAGCGATGCCAGGTTGTGTGCATGTGCCAAATACTGGGGTTGGTGGCTAAATACAGCAATCCAGAGGCAATCCTGGTGGGAGCTGGCACCCAGCAGGTGGACAGTGTGGTTGTTCCCATGTCTGGGTGTTGGGCAGTGCCACGCTGGAGCGGTGGCTGTCCCCTTCCCCCGGGGATGGCTCCTCACCCAGCCTCCCTCTGCAGGCTGCCACCGCTTGTTTTCACATTCTCCATCATTTTGCCTGCAGTAGAGAGTCTCTCTTCTTGAAAATAACAACAAAGATTTAAGGAGGAGATTTAGCTTCCCTTTAATAAGACCATGTCTGTAATTAAGTTTGCCTGCCTGAACAGTCCCATGGCACAGGCAGAAATTCCAATATTTCCTTCTTTAGCATTATTTGACCAACTAAAAATTCAAGCCAAGGATTGCTTGTATTGAAGGAATACAAATGGGTTTCTTCTCAGCACCAGAACGAAGAGATGCACACATATCTGTAGGTGGTATGGAAATGAGCGTTTGTGAGTCTATAACTGCAGGAAATAAATTGCTCCCAAATGATTGTTATTTTTTTTGCTAGGCCAGTTTAGCATATCCCAATTCTGAGAGATGCTAGGAAGGAGACCTTTCAAGTAGAAGCTTCCAGTGAGACCATGGGGTCTGCACAAAAGAACAGCTGACCAGAAAACTGAAAAAATATGTATTTTAGTGAATATTGCTTTATGGAGCAAGTGCTTCAGTGAGCTAATATTCACCCCACCTGAGGTGGCTCTGCAATTCACACCACCCCTGCACAGAGTGACCTTGTAGCTCCCAAATCTTCTGCTGGTGAACCCCCAGGCTGTTGCCATCTCCTGATATGCTGTTCTTTTGCTGTGCTGGGCATGGACGTTGCCCTTCAGCGTCACCTTGGAGCAGAGAAGTAGAAATTTTCAGTGTGTCTCCACCGTGCATCTCTCCTTTTGTTGTTTTGTTGTAGCCATGACTTTGCTTCTTGAAATAAATATCCTGCAAATTACTAACCTGTCTACATCATCTGAAGGCAGATTTTTCATCTAGCCTCTCTGAGGATGTCTGAAAGGAGTTCCAAAGGCTCCATGTGCTGCGGAGAAGGTGGCTGTTTGCACATCACAGAATTTTTGGGAGCAATCCTAACTCATTCACACCTTGGTTGAATTAACATTGACTAAGGACATGACAGAAACAAAAGACTTTTTCTTACAGCCATAATTCAAACTCTGACACTCACTGATTTGGATTAAAAGCTTTGTTTATTGTAGTAAATGCTCTCTTGTAAGAACCCATTGTTCAACCAGCTAAACACTGATTTAGAGCTCTCAATTCAGTCCATGGTCTGATCTCAAAACAAATAATTTCTGTAGTATTAATTTGATTTCATCTGCCATCTGTACAGACCCCTCTTAAGTCCTTGCTGTGATTCCTCTCAGGTTCTGTCTCAAAATGCCTGCCAGTAAAGCCAACATGGTGGGGTTTTGAATACCACATTTTTATACAGGACATAGGTTAGGACTGTACAATGAGATATGTTGATGCCACTGTGTGATAATATTTGATCAGTGTGGATGGTTTTGTTCTCTTTATGATGCATGGGTTGTGTGAACTGCAACAGAGCCTGGCAGCAAGAACCTGACATGCAGTCCTGTCCCACACAGCCAGGGAGAAAATCGTGCTCTTTGCACCCAGCAAAGTCAGGCTGCAAGAGGGAACACACACTGGGTGCTAACTCAGCTGGCCCCAGTGGAGGAACGGAGAACTTGGAGAACATGAAATAGTTTTTGCCTCTTGTTAGCAACCCCTTACTGCACACCCCCCATTCTTACTCAGTCTGCTCTGGTTGTGTTGGGATGGGAGATTTTCCACGTAATTAGTTAATGAAGAAGGAGAAGAGGGTCCCTACTGATAATTTGAGTGCAGGTACAATAAGATTAACAGTGTGGGACAGCTGGGGTGGGAGGACAGGTATGATTATTTTCCATTAGCCAAGCACACCTCTTCCCTGATGAGAGTGGCTATTGCATGGCTCCTGCCAGATCCAAGGAAAACACATCTGTCCTCTTTGTCCAGGCAGTTTGTAATGTGCTTTGGGATTTTCTGTTTGTCACTGCTGTTCAGCTGAGAAATGTTTTAGGAAGCAATTACCATCTGCTTGCTGTCTGAAGAGTGAGAAAGCCAATAAGTCCTGGTAAGGTAATGACCACAATTTCAGGTCACAAGTTTTCAATCAAACCTTGATTGAGGTGAGGAAACCATGAGGGACCATTTAACATGGCAGTAACTCCAATTACAGCATCTTCAATATCCAACTGAAGCCAGGAACTGTTCTATTTCCTTCCTGTACCAGCATCATCACCAAGATGATCTCTGCTCTCTCAGCTTTCCTGCAGTGAGGATCCTTTGTCCTCAGTGATTTGTGGATGGGTCAGTGTTCCATGGGACAGAAGTTCTGCTGTTGTGATTTATCCATCCCAGACTGTTGCCAATCACTGCAGTCTCAAGGCTCCTTCAGCAAGGACAAAGGACTCGGCCTTTGGTCCCACAAATACATTTGCTCACTGGAACTGGGTTATTATCCCATAAAACCTTTCATCTGTTAATGAAGAGAGCATGAAGCATGTCAAATAGACAGTAATTGATATAAGCTGAATGCTGCAGCCTGGCCTCATAGCGAATGTTCCAGCCTACTTTATCTCCAGAACTATCATCCTAAAAAATATTTATGGATGGCAGGATTTTCCTACTCTTTCTAAGGCTGGGAAGTAGGTGGCTGGTACAATCCTACCCATTTGTTTTCAAATAATTATTCATCATTGGATGGCTTTCTCAAAGGGATAGAGAAACATCCTTTGCTCAGGACTGCAGAGAAAGTCAAGAAAACAACAACATGTTTGTTTTTGCCTGGCTCATTTATTGCTTACAGTTTGTCTGTGCAGTTAGGAAGGCAAGGTGAATTTAAATGCAAAGCAGCAGAGAAATCCACGGAGAGGAAGATAAAAGAGTCTGAAGCCGTTACAGACAAGTGGAATAATTGATGGTAGGAATCTGAAAAGAAAGTGCATGTGAGACTTAACAACATCTTTTCTTATTTTTGGGAAAGTAATTTTCAATTGCTAACACTTGAGTGTGGCTGGGATAGAGTACAACCATGCAGCCTCTGCTTATCAGGAGAGAAAAATTCCAGAGGCTCAGCACTGAGGGCTCAGAGCAGACCCAGCTAGCCCAGTGCTTGCTGCTCTGCTTCTGACCTTAGAGAACTGCTCTGTGCAGAAAGGCTTGGGTCTTCTCAGAGTGGGGTGTGCTCATCTGAACTTCTTCCATGTGGAAAAATAAAAAAAAACCGCGTGGTTCTTGACAAAGGGATGGGAAAAGACAAGTGGTTCTCTAAGATTCTAATTCAGAGTCCTATACCAGCCCCAAGTGCCATTTCCAGCACTCTGGGCACCCACTATCCAGCAGTAGCTACTTACACATTGCAGGGAAGTTATTCCTACAAGCCTGACTGTGGGATCAGATCAACACACTGGGGGTGTTAAAATGGGTGTAGTTACTGTACTTTACTAGAGCAGAAGGTCTGGTCCCCTGACCTGAGCTCCTTAGGTGCTTCAAGGTTAATACCACTGATTTCACTGTGGTGGAAAAGCAGAACAGTGACAGTATTAGAACTATTCCAAGTGGCAAAGGGCTGTTGTTCATTGCAAAACTTTCTGTTGCAGGTCATAAAGCTCAAGTGGAGAAATGCATTCACTTTTTGCTGTTAATTTTCCATATTAAGAATCACCTTGGCTGTGGTTAATAGTGTTGAATGATGTGCTATTCCATCCAATGGGATAAGATGTGAGAGATTCAACGCTTGGAGTGAGCTGAAAAATGAAGGGGAAGAGCTGAACCAACTAGAACTTTACAAATCCACGTTATGATAATGAATACCTGCTCCCTTCCTTCTCAGAGCAATCAATTCAATTTTTCCATCCTGAGGGGCAAAGAAAACTCCAGTCCAATAGACTGTTAGTGTGGATTGGCTGAAACTGCAGAGAAAGAAAAATTGTCTGGGTGCCCACGTGAGAGCAAGAGCAGCTCCCATTCTGCATCTTAATGGCAGTAGAAAATGACCAGCAGCTCTGCAGCAGATTACAGGGTCACATCTCTCATTACCGTGGGGTATGCAGAAGGCAGAATACATAACTACAGATACCACAGTCTTGTCTGCTTTTCAAAATGCTTCTCCTTTCATTGCCTTTTTTTTTCCCTTTATTTTCAATCGCAATGGAATATGCTGAACTGCAAATACTGTTACTTGCTGAATTTTTCCTCATTCCTGGAGTTATATATTCATTCTCATCTTGTAAAAATAACCTGTTTATTCCGTTTCTAAGTCCTGCATGAGATGGTTCTCATTTTCCTCATTCCCTGTGGTTTTATCACAACTGCCTGCCCACCTATGTGCTTTGTCTCAGCTACAGAGTTTTCCTTCTCCAGAAAGCTGCCAAGAAGTTCTCTCCAGCAGCAGAGAAATGATGGTCAGCACAGAAGTCTCTTTGTGCTGAATTAATTGCAAGGCTCCCTATTCATTTCAGGGAAAGCAGTACAGTGTCCTGACTTATCCTGGGTGATTTGGGGGCTCATTTACTTCTCTCGTTGTCTCCAATCAGTCAAAATAGATGATTTTGTGCTCTGTGCTCCCACCTCCACACACCTTCTGCATCTCACCCCACCCCAGTCCCCACAGGCTGTGTCAGCCCAGCCCATCTGCTGAGGGGGCTGCAGCCCTCACCAGGGACCAGGAGAATTTCAGCAGCAACCACGCTGGTCCCCAGTGCCGGGGGATGGGCAAACCCTGCTGTCATAGCAAAGCAGACTGAGGATGGATGGCCAGAAAAATGCACTTTCCACTCAAAAAGTTTCTGAAGCCCAGGGATACGTCATTAAGGGGTGGTGAAATTCTTTATAGGATGGCCAAGCATGTCTCAGCCCCATTGGAGCTGGAGGGTGAGCTGGCTGCCTCCACGTGGCAGGCTACCTGCTTTTCCATAGCTGTACAATTCTTCGGTTTCCAAAAATGTAATTTTATTACTGGCTGTCTTATCATTGCTCTATTATTTTCCATTCAGAGCCTGCAAAATTGGATTACTGAGCATCCCCTAAATCTACCACTCCTCTCACAGCTCTGGTCTCTTCTGAGCTCACACAGACCCATCAGCTCTTGGGCAGGCATGTGCAGATGGATCCTTGGAGCATATGTAGGACACATTTGTGAGTAATTACCTATCATCTAGAAGGTTACAGAGCAGCAGCTTAAGTGTGACCTGCTTTCTGCATTTGTATCCAAGTCAAGGATAAGAACCATCTCTAGCAGATGGGAAAACTCTCCAGCCTCTCAAAGCTTCTCCAAGATGGATTATTTATCATCTAGCACCTCTCAGAGCAATGAGAGCTTATCCAACTCAGTTTCTCCTGTGTCTACTTACTCTGCCTTCTTTATTCCATGAGGATCCCAATCAGGGTTCATCAAAATGCTGAATGAGAAACTAGCCAGCATAAGGGATTTATTTTTTTGACCTATTTTGTGACCTATATTTTCATTCGCCCGCTGCTAGAAAGTTGCGTGCTTGGTTTTGACACCCTGTGTGTGACACATGCAGAAATGTTTCCTGACCAGTTTATGCCAGAACCTTTCAGTCCCTGGGCTGTCTGATGCTGCTTTCACCCTGGTTTTCTGCTGTTCTCAGTGCAGGACTGTCCCACACCAGGCAGACAAGTGGCACAGTCTCCCTCTGACCTGCAGGACAGTGTTGGGAAGGTGACAGTGTTTACTTAGGACCTGTTGGGACCCTCTCCATTAACCTCACCAGGAGCTTCACGCACATCTCGACATGTTTCCTCTTCTATCTGTAATATTCTTTCTTATGCCACTCTGGCAGAGAGTGGAAATACAAGCTTAACTTTGTTTGGCTTTGGCTGGTTATGGAGATTCAATCTGGACGCTGATCTGAAACATCCTTTAGTGTGAAAACCACATCTGCTGTGAGTAGAGAAGATTGTGTAACCAGATGAGTGAGTTTATGGTGTTTCAAGGGACTGCTCCAGACAGAAAAGGTGCCTGTGGCTCCTGGGGCAGGACATGCACATTGCTCACTACCCGTGGCTTCACTCTGAGCTGGCTTCAATCCACACCTACACTTCTTGTTTGTTGTTTGCTTCTCCCAACTGCAAAGAAGTCATCCAGACAGAAATCATTTGTCTGGCTCTCTGTGAACAAAACCAAATCCTTTTGGGGGGTTTCCATCCAGCAGTCTAAAAGCCTGGCACAAATTTGGAAGCACAGAGGAATTTCTTGAATTGCAACTTTCTAACAATGCTTTCCAAAACCCAGAGGTTGAATTTGGCCCAAGCTTTAGAAAATATCCAGGCAAAAGCTTGTTATGTGCAAACTGTTTCACCTTCCTTTAAATCAACACGAAAAAAAAGAAGGAAAAGCTGACATTTCAGTTCTACAAACAGTTCAGTGCTGGCTGGTGACTCCCCTCCAAGACTTCTGTTGCCTCCTTCCTTTCTGCACGGAGTGCCCTGAAACTACACATTCAGAGATTTCTGGGGAATTTATGAAGAACAAGTGCTATGGAAATCTTATCCAATAATTTTGGTTTGGTTTATTTTTTTCTTTAATTATTTGAACAGTTAAAACAAACCATGCACGTGTCTGCAACACCAAAGTTAAACACATTTTAGAGATGGTGGTATTCATGGGAAGCAAAACTTATAGGAAATATATGAGCTCTCTCCAACTGTAACCCCTGTTTTTTCCCTCATGTCATGAAGTCATTGATTCTTTAGAATTTCCCAAATGTATCTAGAGCAAAAGCAGTGCCTTGCAGTGGGTTTGACACTATTTTTGCCATGGTCAAAGTGAAAGCTCCCATTGTCAGCAGCAAAGCCCTGGAGGGAATGTGCCAGCCAGGAGAGATTAAACGTTCTTTGTATTGTACAACAAAAAGCGTTGTAAGGTTGATTACAATAAAAGCTTTCCAAAGTGGCAGCATTGGCTTCCTTCTCCTTTTTCATCTTCCCTTTAAGCTGTTGTAAAAAGAAATAACATTTCAGCAAAGGGAATGGTCATTCAGTGCTCAGGATAAAATGTACATTCCTTTTTCAGGGACGGAGAGCGACCATTGCAGTCCCTGGGGCTGAGTCCTGGAGCTGGGTCTCTGGCAGAAGGCTGTGCTGCTGCCTTCAAAATGGGAAAAATTACCTTTAACATACCCTGATGTTGTTTTGAGGTTGGACAGAGTTATGCCAAATTTCCTAGTCTCTCCAGAAGGCAGTTTCATTAATGTCACAGCAATCTGATAGGGGTGACAGGACTTTTGAAGAGTGTCTGTTTGTTTGTGGCTTTTATTCAGTTTTTTGCAATATGCCTAGTTTAAAGCCAGAACACTGAGAAACTGAGAAATAATCCCAAATGTACTCACTGCAATTTGAAAATCTTTCATATACTTCCAAGCAGCTATAATGAGTCAAAGCTCTGCTGAGATCTTGTAAATCCTGTCCTGTCAGTGGGTAAGACCTTGTTTTCCTGGGGCAGACCAGTGAGATGGGATCCCATCCTATGGGAGCATTCAGAATGGTGCAGAAGTGCAGAAATGAACAGCACAGATTGCTTCCTCTCTTTCTCTTCAGTTGACTTCAAGAAATTAAATGAAATTTACTTTTGTTTACCTGGGGAATTCAAAGTAAAAGTCAGAAAGTGAAAACTAAAAGAGTCTTCTGCCCTGTTGAAATTAAATACATGACCTGCAATTCCCAGGCATCTCCAGCACACCTCGGGTTAATGCAGCTCTGTGCTTAACCAATTAGGAAAGAATGGGGCAACAAACAAGATCTCATCAAGCTGAGAGACCAGGAAATATTTGATCTGAATTTTCTCCATAGAAAACCATTCTAAGTGATATGAAGGCTTCCTTGTATCTGTGGTAGCTGCATTTTCTGTGAGCAAATCACCCTGATAGAAATTTCCCAGCTATCTTTTTTGGGAATAATTGGGTCATGATAATGCAGTGCCTTGAAGAGAGCCTGGAAAGATTAGGCATGCTTGCTTTGAAAAGATTAGCCACGCTTGTTTGGGAAAGGAGGGGTCACGATAAAAATAATGACTGCTTTATCTAAGCATCTCAGAAATCTTTAATTGTGGTTTTATACAAGGGTGGACAGATATTTGTCATTAAAATGACAAGTTCAAACTCATAAAAGGGAAAGCAAGTTTTATAAGATTCGACACTATTCTATGAATAGCAAGACAAGACAGAAGTGACAAAGGTGGTGCTGAACATCTGCAAGTCTAGAGTGCAAACGTTCCAAATAGAAAGAAATGTTGAAACAAACCTCTCTGTGTGCAAAATGCCATAAAGACCATAGAATGCCCCAAAGCTGTGTTCTTTTGTACCATTTGTTTTGGTTTGTTTTTCAGATGGCTGAGCATTACCAAGCGCAGGCCCTACATAAACCCACCCTGTTCACTGGCAGGGCAGGGGAGAGGCCGTCTGCTTCACCTTCCTGCTCCAAAGAAATCACTGATGATCCTGATGTTTCTTCAGCCTTTCTATGAACAGAGTTAAACCACACATCTAAGCACTTCTCTGTCCCGTTTGAATCACCACCCTCCATTTTCCTCATGTAACCAGGATTGTGGTTATTAACTCTTGCATTTGTATTCAGACATCAGGGATGCTTGATAGGACAGACTATTTACTCCCTTCTTATTCCTGTTATGGACAAATCTATCCCCCAGATTTTTAGCTTTTCATTGAGTCCACCATCGTTTTTAGGTGCCTGTCAATTACTTTATTTTTCTTGTTACCTTACATCATTATTGCCAACCCCTGAACTAGAGCAGCAATACACAAATATTTCCTTCATTAAGAGCGCTTCAGGTTTGATCACCAGTTCAGGCCACCTCACCTTATGATCAAGGAGATAAAAATTACCCTCCAGAGACATGAATTTATCAAGCAGCACCTGGCTGTGGTGCTGTGTGTCCCAGGTCAGGTGGGGGCCAGATCCTGGAAGGAAAGGGAAGGGACACATGAGCAGGACTGAGCTCATGTGGGGCTCATAAGGAAGGCAGTCAGGGCAGTCAGCTGCTGTTGTGGACTCAGGAAGAGTTCTTCCTAAGAGGCAGCAGGCAAACTGCTGTTGGTTCAGGTTCTCTAGGTGTAGTTAAGAAAGGATGGTGGATGGATGCTTAGATTGTTGCCATGTGCTCAGGTGTGAGCGCTCCCACAGGCTGGGAGGGCTGGGAGAAGCAAACCAGCCTCTAGATCCGCTCTGGAGTGTTGGTTTCTGACCTCTTGCCTTCATGTTGTCATTGTTTGCTGCTAATTACTCTCTTCGTGCTTCTGGGAGCTGCTGTGTGGGCTTGGCAGAGGCGGCAGACTCAATACTCGTGTGCTATGAGTTATGTGGTGCCAGCCGTGCCAGGGGGAACTGTGTTTGCAGAAGAAAACTTTTTGATTCTTTTCTCTCCAAACTTCACTCTGCTGGATTATGAACAGTTGGAAAAAGAATTTGTGCTGGAACTTCTCTATCGCTGCCTCTCTGTGAATGAATCCAAGCTGCACCCCTGCTGGACACCTGCCAAGGGATGTGTCTGTTTGGATTTGTATCGCTGGAGCTCTGGCTGGGTTTCCTTTTTGATATTCCGGTGGAGCAAACAACAACATTTGCAATTCTCTTTCGGTGCAGCAAAGTGCATCAGCACTGTAGTCCTGCAGGTTTTCCTGGCTGGTGCAAAGCGCCCGACTCCCCGTGGGGTTGGTGTGGGTCTGGGATGGGACCCCTGTCGTGCTTTTAAAATACCTCGCTGTGAATCTTTGCATTGCACGTTGGTGGTGTCCTGCTGGCTCACTGCTGGAGGGTGATTTTGGCAAGGTTCTGCTTTGAAGGCTGTGACGGGTCACAGAGTGTTCTGTGCCTGTGAGCTGAGCTCATCTGACTGAGCAATAAGCGGCCAAAAGTAGTGGTCACTTTGAACTCCCTGTTTTTAGCCTGTGGCCTGGTTCAGCTTTGCTCCAGTCTGAAGAATCTGCCCAAGACCTGTGTGGGGAGGGTGTGGAGGGAGGAGCTGTGTCAAAGCAGGGCTGCAGTGAAGAAAACACAGAAAAATTGTAGCTTAACTGAAGTGGATTGAGAGCTAATATATGGAAGACAAAGTAGGATTTTTTTTAAACTCTAATTGTGAACCTTTGGAAAGTGTGGGCACTTGGCACATAATGGAGAGGGAGCCAGTGGAGGCTCTGGGCTCGCTGGAACATTGGCAGCCCTGTCCCCTGTGGCACTGCTTGCACTGGTGCTGCCTGGCCTTCCTCCAGGGAGCCCCTGCTCTGCTCTTCCTCTGAATCAGAGTCTGGGCATGTGTGAGTGCCATCAGCACCACAGGGAAGGGCCTCACAACCTCTCCTGAGCAAACCTTTGGTGTATTTCCATATATATTTATTTTTCTGTGTACCATTTCCACTGAACCCGAAGGAAATGGTGTCAATATGCAGATTTCTAGAACAAATTAATTACTGCTTTTCTGAGTAGCTTTCTTGTGCCAGCATTGCTGGAAAGCTCTGGTTCCATGTTGTGAGATTTTCCCCTTGTGCAGCCCTTGCTACTTGCCATGATTTGCCTCAGAGCCTACAGTGAAATGTGGCACAGTGAGGGGCTGGTGTTCCTGTATTGCAGTGTAGAGTTTTTTTGATATATGAGGATTTTGGCTGTAAATATGGGTATAGGATATATTTGTGAAAACATCATTACTGAATGCCCAGTTCCAGGCACAGTTGTAATTGGTTTTCTGAAAATCTTAAAAGATTTAAGCTATGGCCACTCTGTTTAACTCCTTCAAATTTCTGTCTTGCCTTGCCCTTCTCTTCTCCCATGTAAGAGTAATGAGCTCCCAAGCCGTGTTGGCTTGGTGTTTGGCTGCAGACTGTGTCCAGAGGACAGGAAATCTGGGAGTAGGTGAGGGAGCTCTGTGTAAAACTGCTTTCAGTGAGGTCTGGGATTTTTTAATAGCAGGGCCTTTTATAGCACCCCCTTCCCTTTGTCAAGAGCCACATCCAGAAGGGCTTTCTGTGGAGGGAGCTATTGTTCCTTTGCTATTGTCTCCCGTGGGGAGAACATAATTCCCTGGAGAATTGCTGTCCAGATTCAGGAGGTCTGGCTGTATCTACAGATACACCAGCTTTTCCAATCTATCCAGTCACAAACTCACTTTGACAGGCTCTATCACCACCCAAACCCCTCAACGGATCAGCATCTGCTCTCTGGTGTTTTCCCCAGGAAAGGCATTTTCTTTAGCCAGTCAGCAAACGGTGCTGTTCTGATGGATGGAGGCACAAATGAGGCAGCCAGTGGGAGCTGACACTTGCTCAGTGGCAGCAGTGAAGCAAAGCCACCCCACGTGCAGGGGCTCACATCAGCACAGCCCAGCCCAGCCCTGCTGGCAGGTAAGGTGTCCTCGAGATCATGCAGATAGCTGTCGCCTCGCAAGGGACTTCCCTGAGGATCAGATCTCTCTCTGTTTCTGGAGTTAGCTTGATGCTTTTCATCACCCTTGCCTGTGAGTGGTGATTTCCATAAATTTGCCCGGAGGGTGTTTTAGTCTTATTTATCATGAGATGTGTTATTGCCTGCTTGGTGAAATCCTTTGTGGCACCAGTATGACAGCAAATGCAGCACTTCTGGTGGAAAACTGTCTTAATGGTCTTGTGTTGTCAGCGAATCTTTAAACTAAATAAGGTTTTGCTTTTAATGACTGCATCAAAAGAAATGCAGATAAACACGGTTGTTTTGGGGGACAGCTTGAGTTGGCTGAACTGGACTCCTTGGGTGGCTCTGTGTCACAAGTGCTGTGCAATTGCTCCAAACCCCTGGAGCTGCTCCTACAGTAGAGCCTCTGCAACTGGCACAGACCAAAATTAGGGCTCTGCTCTCTTGTAGCTGCTCAAAATCATTATCATTTATTACTCTGCCATAAATATTTTTTGTGGGAAAGCCAGATCCATCTCCCTGTTCTGCTTAATTCCTGCTTGTGGGTGCCCTGTGGGCTGGGGGATGTGTGTCTGGGGCTGCTGCTGGGAGCCCAGCCCTGCTCCAGCAACAGGACCTGCTGTCACCTCTCCTGCATCAAAATAAATGGGCTTTGTCCCACGGGGACACAGGGCTGGGAGGGTGAGAGGTAGGTGTGTCACCTTTTATGTAATTAAGATAAAGCCATAAATATTTAAATATTGGCTTTGATGAGCAAAAAAATCCGTTTACTTAAATACCTTAGGTGGGGCTCTTTTCCTTCAAATATTCAAGCATAGTAGATGATGCCTTTGATTTTAATGAGGATAACTTGGGGGGGGGGGGCGCTTTGGAGAGTGCTTAGGTTTCAGAAATAACTCCTTACCTCTGGTGCCAGCAGGGATAGCATGACAGAGGCTCCTCCAGAACGCCAGGTCTTTAAATAAGAGTATGGATGAACTTCATCAATAAAGTGTGCGTGTGTCTAGTAAGAGCTTAGGATGGAACAGTTTCATGTTTTTCACTCCGTGTCTCTAATTTACCTTGAATCTGGCCTCATCTGATTATGTTCTGTGCAATAAATAAGTTCAAATAAACTAAATGATTATGCAATTAATACACAAAGGCTTACTGCTCTATGTAAATGAGGATGATATCAATCCTGTGCTGAGATAATGTTGTCTTGGAATGTAGGAGCCATATCTACAAATGTATGTAAGAAAAACGTAACATAAGATGCCTAACACAAGATCAAGGGCAGGAGCTTATCTCTGGGTTCTCATATTAAATGTGTTTCACACAAGTCAGTTCTCAAATTCATTTTTCAATAGAGAAAATTTCCCTCATTGATTTTCTTAAATTATTCAGTAGCTGCAGACACACAAGATAATCTCACTCATCCAAACCACGTTTCAAGTAGTGAATACATTGCTAGGACCAGTCCCTTTTTCAGCAAGACACTTTCAGTATGAAATCCTGTATTTACTAATTACTTCTGTGTTTTTGACTCCTCCAGGACTTTCTGTAAGTACGCCGATGTCTTCAGCTGCAGTCGGTACTGATGGAAAACCCTAGAGAATTCAGATGAATTGACCTTTTGTGAGGGGCTGAGACACAACAGCATATGAGAAGGATTTATGTCATTCAGAGCCGTCATATGCCCCGAAGAATTCAGAGTTCACTGCTGTGAATCTGGCTGGGGGATGTAAATGAATTCCTGCCATGAGATGTAATAAGTCTGTGCAGAGTGTCAGGGTTTTATCTCCCCTGAGTGGCCCACCTTCACTGCTTCTGAGAGAGATCACGTGTAAGAAGACATTGCCTCCTCCCCTGCAGAGTGATCTGATCCTAAGCCTCTATATGAGACTGTGGTCTGTAAGAAAGGGAGAATGAACTAATAAATACCCTTTAATCTCATTTACCTTAAACATCAACTCCTATTTTAACGTTCAGGTAACAATTACTGAAAATGTTGTTTCTGACATTAAGATTGTTAATAAAATGGACAAGAGAAATAAGAGAATGAGTTCAGTGCCTGTGAGCAGAACTCTCCCTGCATCAGTCATACCTGAGGCTGAGCTCTTAGTTGTCTTTTGTCTTATTCTGTAAAGAAGAATTCTTAAGTCATCGCAGTCCTTGGCACGACAATTGAAGGATCTCTGAGATGGGAATGGCAAAATAAAATAAGCTGCCCATTGTGAGAACAAACTTGTTGTATGTTTTTAATTAAAAAAGTGGATTTGATTGCTTCAAATGCTTTCACCAGATCTTGTTATCACTGAGTACTGAAATGGGAGGGCTTTTTTATTTTCAACAAATACTGTGTAGGTTTTGTTTCTTCCTCCCACAGATTCTTTGTAATGAAAACGAGCCATCTGCACAGTAACCTGTAAGTTCTCTAACCCAGCAGTGCTGAAGCAGCACAGGCAGTGCAGTTCTTAGTGCAGGTGAATTTAGAGGCACCTGTGTCACTGCTGAGTTAGAACCAACATTCCAGTTAACTGCAGGATCACAGAACCCATCGGGAAATCCACGGCAGCAATAAACCCGGCCACCTGTGGGTGGCATTATTGGCCTGCTTTTCATTGCTCGGCAGGACAAGAAGCAATTCCTGACCTGCAGAAGCAAGTATTGGTACAAATGGAAATGAATGATGCATATAAGTTCAGCTTCTGACAAATTTCTTTCTTTGCAACACGGGGATTTTGGAGAGAGAAACACTGGTTATGACTACTTTGTACTCCAGCTTCTGCCTGGATATTAAAAGCTGCATGAGGGAGTACAGCAGTCTGGAGTGCTCTCAGGAAAGCTGTTTGCACTTGCAAGAAGCAGTGAAATACCTATATTCATAAAGAATATATCCACGTGTCTTTAAAACCTACCTACATCTGAAATAGGTCCCAAGGGTTATGTTCTCCAGGCTGCATTCCTAGGATTGAATGCACCCAGGCCATGGAAAGCCACAGAGCTCTCTCCTGCTGTTTGGGGTGCCCTGTCAGCCAGGCCCCTCTCACCCTCCTTCCCCTGTGAGGGGTTCCTCCAGAACCCTTCCCCACCTCTTCCTCCCTGTGACCCAGACCTTGTGTCTTGGTAACACCATTTGCAAGCGTAAATCCATCTCCATCCCTCTGCTGATGTTTCCCACTATCTGACCTGCATTCAAGAGAACATTTCAGTTTTCCTGACACCTTTTCAGAGCTCTGGAGCTGCCAGGTCTAGCTCCATGTAGCTGCAGACAGGTTACTCTGCATTCCCACCTTGCTGCTTTGCTAGACCAGTATGGACAAATTGCTGCCTGTGGGGTTGAAGCCTTATCTCTGTCAAAGGCTTTCATGTAGATGCTTTTATTTGGCAAATGTCTAAACCCTACTGCAAAATTCTTTTTTTCTCCCACATTCATATATATAAACAGGGTCTGAAATGCTGTTGTTTTTCATTTACTGCAGCAATTGTTTTTCTCACCTTGGTGATTGTGGTCTTCCTTCCTTGTAGCTGTTGGGAAGCCTTTGGAAAGGTGATTTCCTCTGGTTTGTGCCCTTGTCCATGTCACTGATTCTGTACTCCTTCACTGCTTCCTTCTTCCCAGTCAGGTCAGGTCTAAGTGAGCTATTCCCATCTGCAGCACTGCTCATGGCTACTGCTCCTTTCTCCTCCTCCCCATTATCCTTTTTATTACTCTTGAGTTACCAGCTCTCACCTGGGCCCTGCTAAAACCCTTAAAAGTGCAACTGCTAAATGCTGAGAGATGTACCTTGGAGGTTTTCCTGCACTCAGCAGGAGCTCTCTATAATCAAACTCTCCTCCCAGCCTCTTCTCCCCTTCATGAAAGTTTTCCTGTGGCATTTGGCAGTGGGTGGGCAGGCAGTGAGCTGGGGGTTCCCTGTCCCATGGACCTGCATAGGCAGCATCTCCTGCCTGCCTGGGTTATGGGCCCTGTCTGTTCCACAACAGGCTTTAGTTCTTGTCTCACTGGGCTATTTTTATGTTCTCCACTTATTTGTCGCTTTGAAGGATGGAATTTGGGTTTGGATCTAACGTTTCCAGGCGCTGCAGTAACACAGATAATTAACTGCAGCTCTGTTTGTCTGACACTGTGTAAGTGACAGCTTTCATTTCACTGATACATCCTTTAACACTTTGCTGTGGCCAAAGCCTGCTCTTGGCTTTGTGTACATGACCTACCCACTTCAGTCATAGCAGGGATTGTTAGCAAGAGCACTGCAGTCTTGTTGCTGTTATTTCACTATCAAGGCAATTTATGGTGCAGTGAGATAATAGGAGTGGACGGGTTTTAGCTCTGTTTACAATGACTGCGTTTAACAGTAACTCAAAAAAGTTGGCGCTGCTGACAAAATGCATAAAAGAAAAAGAAATCATGTTTGATTGTTTGTGAAAGGGAATGTTATTTCATCTCTTGCGTTGACATTAAACTTGGGGGAAAAAAACAAGTATGGGTTCTCCTGCCAGAAATTAAAACTACCATTTAATTTCTTTTTTGGCAGACTATTGTTTTTTATAGTTGATATCCAGATCTTGGATTTGTATTTAAGAGGGAGAACGGAGAGTTCTGTAAACAGCACTAAAGGATCTAACAGGAACTATCACAAGCTTTCACTCTGACAAACTGAAAGAGATTGCAATCTCCGAAAAAAATCTCAGTTGTGATTTCTTTTTCCCTTCTTAAATGCTTGAGGCTGCATTTGACTTTTTTATTACCAAAATAGGATGAAGTTAAATCCTGACCCATACTCATTGAAATCTCTGATTACTTCCAGTAACTATTAAGAGTCTTTGAAAGCCTCTTGGGTGAGATTTGTTCCATCGAGCTTTAGACACTTCACTGAGGCGCTGGAACTTGGAGCACACTTAACCTGTGCTCCCCTACAGGTAACATGGTTTGGTTCTAGCTGGGCTGGATCACCCTCTAGAGATGCCTGTCTCTGCTCATTAACTCCCTTCACTGATTATGCTCGTTAGGTCCCTGAAGTTCAGTGGGATGCATGTGAAACTGTGGTGTGAAACACCCAGACCGGTGGCACAAGACAGCCGCCTGCTTCCCAGGAGTCACCCATTTAACCCGTCCAGGTTTTTAAAGCAGTGAAGATTCTGCTGATGTGGTCTCTGCAGAGTGGGTTTGGTGTGGGGATGGATGTTCCAGGCTCTCTCACGTCCTTTTGCCCACGGGTTTGATTCAACATTTGGAAGGAAGTGGTTGGGAAGTCTCTCGTGTGCTTGCATCTCTCAGTTCAGACCCTTTCCTTTAATAGCCCCGTCCTCAACAATTAGCACAAGCCTTGTGATTAGTTTGAGGGGAGAAAAAAGGTTGCATTAACATCATAACTTCCCTTGTAATTTCTTGGTGCCTGCACAGGCAGTTTTGAATTCCTGTGCTAACCCTGTGTAGGCTTTTTTTGACACTGTGCCGATACTTTTCTCAGCCGCCCAGCAAAGAGCAGTGTCTCACACCAGCCAGAGTGACAAGCCCTGGAACATCTCATGTTTGTGCTGCCTTTGGAGACTGAAATACCTCCAGCCCTGGAGGAGGTAAGCAGAGGCTGCATTACAGCTTCCCCGCAGTTGTTCTGAAAAATCTCTTCAGTATTTTTTTTTTCCCTGTGTTTCAAGGTCAGGAAAAAAAAAATTAGCTCTAAAATATAAATCAAAGTCTTAAGCTCCAGCCTTAGGAAAGAAAGATGCTATAATAAACAAAGCTGTATGAAATGAAGGATTGTGAGAGGCTCAGAGGTCTGTCTCTCCTGCTATAAAACCTCCTTTATTCCAGTGGCTCCTATATGGACTCTCTACTCCTCCAATTTTCCTCATTGCTTCAGTGCTTCATAGCTTTCCTCAAGTCTCTCCCCCTCAGGCTAGGGCTCAATTTGTCATTGTCCTTGCATCATCTTCACAGCAATGATTTCTCATTCTGATTTATTTAGTATTTTGCAAACCTCTGCGTTAGAACAAAAGAGTGAAGTGACTGCAAGGTGATGATAAATTGGGGTTTTTTTCCATTCAGGGCCCTAATTCTCATCTCAGTAAACTGACATTTCCTCATGGCAAAGAATTCCTTCATTGCTGTCTTCCATGTTCTGAATCTGCCAGCAGCAGTGATGGAAGGATGCTGGATGAAGTGATTCCACTGGAGAAGGGCTCTGTGCTCTGCACAAGCTCAGGTTCCAGAGCAGGAACAGAGGAGGTGTTCCAGAGGAGTTCAGGTTCCAGAGGAGTTCTTATCAAGCTCAGGTTCCAGAGGAGTTCTTATCAAGCTGTTAAGATGAACCTGAATTTATTTAGTACTATAAAGATACTATAAGTGCCTTTCCTGGAATGTGCACCTAGGTCATAGAGGTTCCTGAAACAAAGCAGCCAGCGGTGCTGGTACCAAAATAATAACGTGATTTCACATCCTAGGTAACCCTTGTGGCAAACCCTGTGATTTATGGAAATATCACTGGCATATGAACCAAGGCCCCAAGGCAGAGTCCATGGGGCTGTCAGGTCTCCACAAACACAGAGAGCTCTGGCTGTGATGACTCTGCTGTGGGTTTGGTGGGAGAGATTAAATGGCTGAGTGTCTGTGGTGTTAATGACTGAATCATTCCTGCTCCAGCGTGTTATTTTATGCCATTTTATGACTTTCCAGTTGACTAGCTCCAGCACCAGTGGGGTGCAATACATCAAGCTCATCAGGAATCTCCTACATTACTGCTTCAGACCCACTGAAGCTGTAACTCCCTGTGTTTATTGAGCTTTCCAGTTGAGACCTTGCTGGTGGAAGGATTTGACTGCTAAGAAGCTGCTTGATGTAAAGCGCTGAATGTGCTGCAGAAGACACAAGCTTTAAATTGCTGCTGGAAGGGCAATGTCCTCTTCCAGTACTGAAGGGGGATGCTTTTCAAGCCCACAGTGTGGTGGCTGATCCTCAGAACATTGTCATTAATAAAATGCACAGAGACACTGTCACTGTTCAAGGTTTCTGTACAGGGTTTACAAGAAAATGAGGATTAAGCAGTATTGCAGTCTGGTGATGTTCATCGGTCCAAACTTTCACAGCCTCTGCACTTGCCATGCAGTTTTAAGATTGAATTATGTGCTGTGACACTCCTAGATGAAGGTATGATGACTTACACATAACAGAATGGGACAAAAAGCAGAGAAATTATTCCAAAGTTGTGGTTTCTCAGAAGAGATGATTTCCTTGATCAAGTGACAAGCTCAATTGCTAAAAAACAGAGAGCGAATTCTCAGGTCGTTACTTTACACCAGGTGAAGATCTGGTGGTGTAGTTGCATTTGAATTTCAAGAACCTATCAGAAACAGATACAGCTTTTTTAGAAAAAAGTAGTTTTTTAAATCTCTCTGCAAACAGTGAGGCTGCAGATGTTGCACATATAGTTTAAACAGAGGAGAAAAAAGTAATCCCATCTGGCAGGAGGCTGAGCACATACTGTTCATCAGAACATTTTATCTACTCCGAGAGATGGGAGTTTCACATTCTCAAGCATCTCACATCTTAAGGTCAGGAGAAGACGAATGCAATTTTTATTTTTCTAGGAGTTCTGTTAGTTTATGATCTAACCTTTTTTGTTCCCTGACCTGCTGCAGTTACCAGCCAGCATTTCATTGGATGTTTCCTTGCTAACTTGTGGGGCTACAGCAGCAGCTGTAATTCCTGCACACGTCTCAGGGTCTGTAGCTGTAGATGTTCAGCTGGGTTTGTGCAAAGCACTGCTGCAGCTGTTTCTCAAATCCAAAACAAACCTGCAAACAGACAGTCAACAGTGAACCATATGGAACCTGGCTGTTTTCTGTCTGGCGTGGTAAAGTAATAGAATGTAGTAGCAAACTTCTTCACATAAATTGAATTTTTAGCAGAGCCTGACAATGCTTCCCACCCACCCTGACCTTCTATTTTGGCCATTCTCTGTGAGTCTTATCCGAAGGAAAGCTTGAGAAAGCGAGTTATAAATAAAAACATAGGGTGAAATGCCCTTAATCCCACAAGAAATCAAGTTTAGATTGAAAAAGAAAGACAAAGTTTGCAAGATATTAAGCAGAGCTAGAGCAGATCTATCCATGCACTAATAAGCAAGCACAGCAGAATTCTGTGCACCTTTTTCACCCAAAGGCAGTGAAGAAAAAAAGCTGATGGGAATAATCACAGGTAAAAATGCTCAGTACTTTGGGACTTTTACCCACTGAAATGTGAAGAGAGAATGGGAGCGGGGAAGTTTTGAAGAGCTGAGTTTCTTGGAAAACATATTACTGCTCTGTGGGGGTATTTTGCTCTTGGCCAGAGCATTGCACAAACTGTAGCTGCAGCAGCAGAGAGGCTGTAACACCGGGCAACAGCCAGTGGTGCCACTGCTGAGAAATCCACTCATTGCAAGATTTATTACTCTAAACAGTTTGATACAAATTTGACTTCGTGAGAGACAGATGCATAGAAACCAAGACAGGTTTTTTTACTTTGCGTATTATTTTTGCCACTTGTCTTCGTGTTAAGTCCAGGAGCTCCAAAACTCCAGTTTGTGCAAGGCCAAGAGACAGCCTTGCATGAGTGCATGCTGCACAAAGGAGCTCAAAGGAATCTTCCTGTGCGTTTCTTTTCACAGATGAAGGCGTGGATGTTTTGTTTTCATCTGCCTTTCATGAGTGCCCTCCACTTTATCTGTGTCTTTCAGTGGTTTAAAATGCTGGGCTCCAAAAATGGATGAAAATGAAGAGACTGCACTCGCAGTGATGAGCTTTACCTCACCCCCAAGGAACACACAGGGGTTTGCTCTTATGTGAAACTCCTTTCAGTGCCTCCAAAGCTGCTGCTTTGGGAAATGATAACGATAAACCCACCCTTTATCTAAACTGCTTGGTGCCTCCTGTGTAACATGGGGAATTCACCTGGGTTAGCAGACAGTTTTAATGTAAGAATGCAGGGCGTCTGCAGTACTGTGTGTTTGATTGGTTTGTTTATTCGGCTTTTAAAATGGGATTGCCTCCTACTGTCCTCTCTCCTATCACACTGCAACACTGGCAGCAGCTGGACCTTCCTGGGCTCAAGGCGCTGCAGCTCTCAGTGTGACAAAAATGTAATCTTGGATGACTAAATATCTTTGAATTTCCTTTACTTTAACTTGTTATTGCCAATTTGAGCATCCTATATTCTTTGGAATGTAGACTTTGTCAGGGACATACAATTCACAGAATATTTGTGGTCCTAATTCCCAGAGATACAAGTTATAACCAGGAAGTCAGCATCTCATTGGATCAGCTCAGCTTATCAGGCAAGGTGAATAATGGGCAAGTCTCAATAAATCCGGGCTGCTTTCATTTGTTTTATATCACAAATATAGGCAGTGCCTTTTGAAAGGAAGGATGGCTCCAGTTTTGTGAAGAAAAGGCAGTTTGAGTACAAAGAAATAAGAAGTGAACATTAGGCCACTCCAAAGGTAACTCAGTTAGGTGGTGTTTCATACAAAATGAATATATGCATTTTTTCAGCCGACAGAATTCAGTCTCTCCAGGGAGATGAAAAAATTATTCCCTTTAAAAAGGGGGGAAGAAAGGTTATTGCACTGCCAGCTGCCCTAGCTAGCTTGTCTGCCTAAACTTCAAATCAAATGGAATCATACAGCAACATACAGATGGGTGACAACGTGGAAGATTGAATTTGTACCTGGTAGCCTTATTATCTTCCCTTCTGCAGCTATTTCTTGTGAGAAAAGTTGCCCAGCTCTCTGTACTAGCCAAGGTGTGAAGGTCAGTCCTAATGCCCTTCTGAGCAACTTTAATCTTGGCTTTACACACAAATTAATGTCTGCTTTGAACACAGCCTGGCCCATCATGTTTTGCCTCCTCAGAAAAGCTGCTGCATGTTTAACCTCCTTTACATTAAGGGACACAGGGGCAGTCACAGGTCGTTTATTGGAGCTGCCCAAGGAGTAGGTGCTGCCTGTCTGCACGGCGTGGCTCTGGTGACAATGCTTCGGTCTTTCTGCAGAAGGAGGGCTTATGAGAAGTCAGTGACTCTTCAGAGTCATCTTTAAATAATAAACCTGGATGTTTCCAGCAGAAGAATAAAACAAAATGAAACATCTGTCTTTTATTTCCGTGTTAGGGTGGGACTGATCCTCAAGTGAGGGATGCACGCTGCACACGAGGCCCAGCTCACAGAGATCAGAGGGCTCAGCAGTGACACCGCCAGGGCTGCTGTGCTCGCGAGTGCAGTGACCATCTCCTGTCGGTGCTGTGGCCAGGCTGGCAGCACACCAGCAGCCACAAGCTGGCTCTGCACATTTCCCCCTGATTTTTCTAGCATGGATCCGAGTATTATCATGTTAGTGCTTTATAAATGCTCCTGTTTACACTGTGTTGGGCTCTGTAATGGTGACCTCGGTGCTCTTTAGTAAATAGTTTTACCTCCTCTTAGGGATGAATAAATGCTGAGCGGAAGAATTTTTTGTCTTCAGAAAGTGAACATAAAACACTTCAACTTATTTAATGCTTTCAAGAAAGACTTAGAAGTTGCCATGAACTTTTGCTGGCCCTAGATTTTCACCTTAAGGAAATAAAATTATTTAATCTTTTATATATTTGAGATATTTTTTTCCCCTGTAAACGATGAGCAATAGTAAATCTCAATTTATCCTTCTGCCCTAAAATGAGGACAGCAGAAAAAACTCACAAATACTTGGCTATGAAGAACTTTAGATATCTGAAGTGTGTTAGCTGAGAGGTCCGTGTGTTATGTGGTGAATAAGGAATGACTCTCCCCTGATTCGGTACTTTCCTTGGGGTTTGCAGGTGATGCAACTTCACCTCAGGAAGAGCTGGGGCTCTCAGAGTGGGGCGGGTGGGGATGTTCCCTTGGCCATGGAGGTGGATTGAGCTGGAAGTCAGGAGATGTAGAGGGTAAAGATGATGCAATAAATAGCTGATTACATTGGTGGAGGGATGAAGGGAGGATGTGGAAGAAGTACTGAGCACTGATAGCAAGAATTTGGAATTCTGTTGCTGGATGAGTCGTCCCCCCTTTGCTTGAATGTAGGACTTAACTAATGCTTAGAGATTAAAACTGTGATGGAAAGTGACTGTGGCTAATTATTGAGGAAGGAGTATAATTTCCTTTTTAGAATAATTGAGGTTTTCTTTTGCTTTTCTGTACAATCTGAAAAAAAAAAAGAGAAAAGTTTCTCTCTAAACCTAAGGAAGAAAAGCACCTTGGTCTGAGCCTGCAGAGTTTGTTATTCAGTATTGGAGTGGGGCTGGGCTAGCTGCACACAGATTTGCCAGGCCTTTTGCTCAAGCTCCTGGATGTGTAAAACTCTGAGGCTTTCTAATAAGAGTCAAATCATTCAATCTGATGGGAACAGCTCTCTATTTTCTCAGAAACTAAAAAAATCCTGATTTTGACAGAATTGCCTATGGCAGTAGTTTTCAGAAGCAATGGAGAAAGTCATAAAGCTGATTGTATGATCCTTCTTTTCAGAACTTCTTTCCATAAATGAAAAGAACATGCCATTTTATCAAGCCAGCACCTTCCAAATCCTCCTGGTTACACAGTTACATAGATAAAAACTCCAACCAAGAAAACCCCACTATAAAAATTAATGGCATTTAGCCTGGACTTTTTAACTGTAATTTTTTTTTACATGTAGCATTTCTGGAATATTAAAATTTTGTCTCTCTGCAAGATTATCAGGCAGGAATAAGGCACCCTCTTTTTAAACCTGAATGAAAAGGATATATCTAGATACAAAAATCTAAAAATATGATTTGTATTTCACATTTCATTTACTCTAAGCATTTGCAAAATTAGGTTGTCAGTGTCATCTATTCATCTATAAAAGCAGATGGGACTGCTATTAGGCATTTGGTGTGTCTATTAACACATTTAATTTGGTAGTATACCTCTGGGTGGAAAATCAAATTATAAAATCTTAAATTCAGATGATTATGCAATGTCATAGGCCTGCTAGCCACCATCTGATGAGCAATAATTACAGATTTTTTAATTTTTCAAGGATGTCAAAAGCTGTTGCTTTTGTCTAGAAGTCAGAAAAGTAATGGGAACTCAGTTCTTAAAGGCCTCGACTTCTTTTTTAGTACTAGCTCCAGCCTCTGCACTCTGGGCANAAGGATGTCAAAAGCTGTTGCTTTTGTCTAGAAGTCAGAAAAGTAATGGGAACTCAGTTCTTAAAGGCCTCGACTTCTTTTTTTAGTACCAGCTCTGCACTCTGGGCGTAAGCATGCCAAACAACGTCTGTGCTCAACAATTTCTTTCTAATTGGAAATTCAGAAACTCACTATGCACTGAGGAAAAGCAGCAGCCCACGTGTGAATGCTGCAGTGAGAACCTGGGTTTTACCCTCGTGCCCCGTGTGTGCGGGGTGGTGCGGCTCAAACCCAGCCCGGAGCTGCCCAAGGTGTGCCCTTGGCAGTGAGTGGCCTCGCAGGCAGGGCTCTGGAGCCTGGCACTGAGACCCAGATTGCCAGAATCTCTCAGCAAAGGCTCACAGGAGATGGGTGAAGTGCTTTAAAGTACTCCTGAAATCCTGTAACTGAGGGGAACCACTGCTGGCTCCAGCTGGAAGGCTGCTCTCGGGCTGTGCCGAATGTTTGAGCTCCCCTTTTCCACTTTGGCTGCTGAGGACCTGAGGGCAGGGTCAGCAGCCTGGCACAGGACAACTGCATGAACATTAAGAATAGAAAATTTGTCCACAAATGGTGTCATCGAGAGAGAAAAACCACGGAGGGGGTGTTGCAAGGAAGGCCAGCGGCAGTAACACCTCCTGGTGTGCTGGGGGGCTGCAGGATGGCACCCACTGCTGTGTGCACAGCAATGCTGGAGGCACAAGTGCAGCCAGAGCAGCCATCAGGGCAGCACTTAAAATTTTCCTTCTGGTATTTGGGGGTATAAAGAGCCCTTTACAAACCTGGTGGGTAAAACTGTTAAAACTGGAGAGTGGCTGCACGTATTTGCTGGTTTTTGGCTTCCTTCTCTGTCTGCTGCCAGTGGGTGAGCACAGCAGGTGAGGAGCTGCCCCTCCCTCCCTCCCTCTCTCCTGGCTGCAGGGCACTCAGAGGCACTGGGACAGCCTCCAGGGAGGGGAAAGGAAGCTGCCCCCTTCTACAATTTCAGCTTTCAAAAAGTGCTTGCTCAGAAGCAGGACTATAGTTACCTGCCAAAAAAAGGAGATAATTTTTGGAAATCTTTCTGTCCTGTGGAAAGCAGAGCCAGGAAAGCTGGCTAAGTGTCAGCAAATCGTGCCCAGCAGTTGGTGGGGTGCAGCACAGAGATGCTGAGGTGACGACTGCTTTGCAGGTTGAGTGCACTAATATGTTCTGGAAGGGGTATGTGCAATAGAAAGGGGTTTGAACCTCAAATAAGCCAAAGTTTACAGAAGTGCCTCCAACTCCATAGAGGAGCAGTGCTGAAACTTGAGAAACAGGGAGCACACTTTATAAAAGTGCATAAACTGGGGAAAAACATAGTGCAGCCATTTTTATTTAATTGCACGGTATAAAATTGACCCCTCTGTACCTGGGTTTTCTGTTCTTTACAGATCCTCTCCTTGCAGTTTAAACACTGATATATCCCTTAAACTCTGATATGCAGCTGAGCCAGAGGCTCAGTTGGGGAGTGAATATTGTGAGTACCATGGGACTTACTCTGCTCCATATATTGTTGCTATAAAGCTTTAAATGGTAAATCACTGCAATGATAAAGACTGAAAAAAGCCATATCATAAGCACAGCTTTCAATTATTTACCATACTACCAAAAAACATTTTAAAATGTCACTGGAACCAGCTATAAAACTTTATGGTACTAATTTAATGGTGGGATAAAATCGGTAATATATATTTTGGGTTGTAGAGAGAGAACTGAAGAGGGACAGATTTTGTGCAGGATATTTTTTAATGTCTGCTGGTCTTGGACTTGTAAATCTTGTACTGAATTATGAAAATCAGGACTTCAGCGCAGTGTTAACACTTTTTTTATGTGACAAAGGCAGTTATAGCAGACGCTGTGTGGCTGTGAATAAGGAGTCACACTCTCACTGCAAAATGAACCTGCTGTTGTTGCAACTAGAAAAATATAATCTTCAAAGTCAGAACTCATTCCTGGGCTTGATGGTCTCTACTTATGTCAGAGAGAGGTGGTTGCTGCGGGGAGAGGCAAAGCTCCTTTTGTCTAAAGCCTCAGCAATGACACTGACTTTCAGCCCATGACTCAGAACAGAGCAAACACATCCTACTGGCTACAGACTGTCTGCTCCTGTTTTCCAGACCCCACGATGGCTTTCTGAAAGTCTGGCACCAGGTTGTAGCTCCTGAAAAGACAGTTTCTGGTTCCAGCATCTCCTTCTACCAATGAGCCTTTCCCTGGGACCTGGGTCCCCTTGTGGGCCTGTGGGGTTGAGGGGGTGCAAAGAGAGCTCAGAGCAATCTTGTGGTGATGCTCCTGTACTGTGCCAAGCAGGGGGAGGACTGAGCACTTCCCATCCCAGCTCTGGCCACAGTCCTGGTCTGGGAAAGCTTTCCCAGCAGCTGGAGTCTGTTAGAGCTGATTTGCAGCATGACTGTAGTGCAAGAGAGCATGACTCCTCCCCGAGTGGAGAATTTCACATTCAGTTCATAATCACATAAAAATCTATTCTGAAATGTGCTTAGTAGTGCCCAAGAATTTATGTCCTGTCCACTTCCCAGGACAATGGAGCACAGATCTATCTCTCAGGTAACAAATTAGTGTATGGCAAGATGATGGAGAATTTCTTCATTCTCATCCCGTTGGTCTGCAGCTTGGATGATGCCCTGTAATATATAGTCACAATACAACTCTGCAAATAACTCATGCTAGCTGTGCTTGTGCCTCGAGATGCTGTGTAATTTAAAGGATAATTAGGGCTCAAATTCCAGGGGAAGATGAATGTTGCAATAATGTCACCTTGTACCTGTAGAGCAGCTTTTATCTCGGAGGCATCCTGCTTGCTTAGAGAGCAGTGCTCACAAACAAATGTGGCTGTTGTCCTGCTGGGAACCGGCAGCCAGGCTCACAGGTGCAGAGCTATCTTTTCTTCCTCTTAGTGGAAGATTTAATAGTGCTGCTGGGGACTAATCTGTACTTTCTCATGTAAATATTTCATTTAATTAATTTTGATAAATATTTAAAGCAGACATAATTACTAACCTTCATAATAAAATATCTGTATGTTTGCTTGTTATCAAAATGATACTTTTTTACTGCTACCTATTAAAACATATCAATGAGTGAGAGCATAGGCCATTGACTTCTGTTGAATCCTGTGCTTTCAGTAAGCCAGAAAGGGATTTGTCTCAGCTGATTTTTCCTAAGCAGTATTCCCTTTGTAACTGAGGAAGAAGTAGGCAGTTCTAGGTGCTGTCCTTTTCCTTAGGTAGGCATTTGACCCAGATCAGACAGGGCTGGAAATGCAGCAGTGTCGCTCAATTGGCCATAAAGATATTCAGCAGAAAAGTAGGTGAGAAACTCTGCAATGAATCCCGTACTACTTGATACTTCAAAGTTATTAAAATAAATGTATTTCGAAGATGAATGCACTACTACTGGGAGTACAAATGCTGTGAACACTTCAAATACAGTGAACTTTACTCCTGTGAGCAGTTCTGCAGTAGTGAATATAATTTCATACCCCGTTATTTATTTGTTTTTGTGCACTTGAGGTCTATTTGGCTCCAAAGCTGTGTTTCACATGGCTCAGGATAGAAGGACAGACATTTGTTTATACCTAGCTGTATTTCTTATACCACATTCATTCTTAGAGATCGAGGTCAGCACTTCAGAACACACAAAAATACTGGTTTTTTTTTCATCCAGTTACCATATAGGAAATGAGAGAGCTCCCTGTGTCTCACGAATGGTAGGAAAGATAGCAGCAAATCAGAGGGATCTGGAGTTTTAGCTGGGGTCTGGCAAGAGCTACAGGCAGGATTTCATTCCTGTTCCAGGCCATGGAGTGGGCTGTCCTCCCCAGCCTCTGCCCTTCACGTCCTGCCTGCTGCTTGGAAACGTTCCTGTCCAGACTTGCTCTGAGTGACTGAGGAGATGGACTGCAAAGTGGGTTTTTATTCCAAACATTTGAAGTGTTCGTTCCTGGGCACATTTCAGAGCAGACAACAACTGCGGTGGAATTTCAGAGCAGTGATGCTGACAAAAAAGGCAGCAGGGCAGCAGATGAAAATGGGTCTTCAGGCTGTTCTTTCCCAGCAAGGGAGCCCTCCCTGCCCCTTGGCAATCAGCCATTTCATTAGTGCCATTTAAAGGTCTGCTAAACACCCTACCCTTATCTGGGCAAGATCCTGCTTTGAAGGCCCTGCTTCCTGCATGATGAATTATACAATTAATTTCTAATGTATTTATCAGTTAGTTTGCTTGTCTGTGCTGAAAAGGGGAAAATGCTGCCGAGAGCTCTCCTCTTTATCACTGGTGCATGAACAGCTTCTTGCTAATTTCTTTGTGACACTTTAGCCTTTTAAGGTGGTGGAACATTTAATGTAAGAGATATTTATGAAAAAAATCTGCTTTTTTACTTATAGATCTACAACTCAAAAAAAGAATGGATTTTCCGGGGCAGGCAAAACGTACTAAAGGCTTCTGGACTATGGAAGTTCCAGATACCATAAGTCATGGTTAGCACTTATTTTTGTTGCTTCTGTGGCACTACTTGAGACGTGTTTGTCAGGATAGCTGCCCTGAATTCAGTGAGAGCCTGTTGATTTTCATTAAGAACGCCTGGTCACTCCACCAAGCAAATTACCCTGGTGTCACTGTGACCAAAATGTGGAGTTTCAGACCCACAGTACCAGGATTGAGCATGGATGTCAAAAGCATCCAGGTTATTTTCAGAAGAGTTGTTGCAATAATGATAATGAGTCCTACTTCCCTCAAGGTAATTGCTTTTAAACAACCTTTGTCCTGTCTAGAAGTAACCTTGATTTTTGAAAGATTTTCTTTTTTTGCCAGTTTTTTTGCTCAGAAAAATCAGAACAAAATGATAAACACCATCCACTCAAACACCTCTTGGATGAGCCAAGTACTGTGAGCATGTTAACCTGCTTCAACATCCTTTGTGCAGAACATGTTCTTGCACAGGCTGCAGTTCACACCATCAGGAACCGGTGTGGGGGGCTTTACACACAGAAACAAGTGTCAGCTGTAGCTTTCAATTCTCTCTTCAGCTCTTTGACAACATTAAGACTTAGGAAAGCAGTTTTATTATTCAATAAACACTAATTTAAATCAGGCTTTTGCTGAACTACTATGCATTTCTGGAAGCTGGAGAAAACCTCCACCAGAGATGGGATAAGATTCCAGGATAGGAACTGCCAAAGAGGAGAAAAAGGCTGCCCCTCTGTGGCATCATGAAAATTTGAAGAGATTTTCCTGTTGGAAACTCAGCATTTGTCATTTGCAGTAAATTATGATAACTTCCTTTATCTGTCACAAGCAAGAATGGATTTGCTCTCGGCCACAAGTCCTGGCTCAGGAAGTGACCTTCTTAATTTATTCATCACAAAGTATGCAGAATACATACTGCATGAGCTGAAATGACCAGAATAAATCCTTCCCACCCCAAGAGAAATGTGTGTGCTCCATATTGCAGAAGGAAAATGCAGGCATATTCCAGAACCAGTGGATACACAGCCTTCGAGTCCAGATGCCTTATAGAATATTAAAAAGTGCTCAATTAACTGTTTCCCATTTAAATAACTGCTAGAGAGGGCAGCATTAATATTATATGTACTTCTTCTCTCTTTTATTTCTCTATTGCCTAAAGAGTGGGTTAAAAAGTACAGAATTACAGATAACAAAACTTGAGTTTTGTAATAGAAATGCAGCAGGTGCCTTGTTATACAGTGGGGAACCACAGCAGCTCAGGCAGGCAGGAAAAGGCTCTGAAGGTGAAAATACAATGGAGTTGTTTTCACTTTTCATCTTTAACCTTGGCAGGAGGTGTTGGCTTTGGAATCTCTTGAAGCACTATGGGACAGGCCTCATTAATTCTAGCCCCTTAATTTTCAGAATACCAAGAAAGTAGAATGAAAAAGCAAAATGAGCACAAAAGAAACTTAAAAGGGATTATAAACAGGTTGCAGGTCAATTTCATCTTCGGAAGAGCACCTCTAATGTGTCTACACTGGAAGCTGAAGAGGTTGATTAATGAATGTAGAACCATTTCTAGATGAGCATTTATTTTAAATGCTTCAGGCTTAATTCTTATTTATATAAAGCCAATTTAGGACACTTTGCAGGTCATTTATGTCCAAGTCTTTAGACCAGAGAAAGCCTAAGAGAAAAGTCTTTGAATAGGGAATAAAAAGAACTATATTTTAAATCATAAATGACTGTATTTCTGATGTGCCCTCAGTGTCAAAACAGAATTGTCTGTGTGCCAAAAACTGAGTTGTGACTTGAAGGGTGATGGTAGAAAAGGAAAAGGGTTAAGAAAATTTTTCCCCCTTTCAGAAGTAAAGGGTTGAGAACAATATCAATAATAAAGAGAATAATAAAATATGAGAATGATAAAATGTGCTTTGCCTGTGTCTGTTCACACCCTGGTTTGAGCCCTACTTTGATGGTATCATGGTTTAGCATTTAGGCTGGAATATGAGTGGAACTGGCTTTGTACTGGATGGGCTGGCAGATGTAGCATGGGGGAGCTCCTCCATCAGGAATGGTGTAAATCAAATAAGGACCAGCTGAGAAGAGGGCTGGAATTCTCCTGCTCCCAAGTCTTCAGTGCAGGTTTGAGTGAAGAAAGCAGGAGGAAACAAGTGAGGAGGAACACCAATACATGGCTAGACGTTAGTGCTTGCAACACCACTGGCTGTACCTGAGAGGAGAAAGGTTAATATTCCCTTAGTTCTTTCTGTGTGCACTCCCAGTACCTGAAGTATGACTTTTTCTGGCAGATCAAGAGTGTGGCTTGGGTACAGCTCAAGTGCAATTTTTTACTGTGAATCTGTCAAAGTTTTGAATATACATATTCTAATTTTGACCTGGCTGCTCGTGGAGCATGGTTATTGCTGCCTATGTGCTACGTTATTCCTGAGAACTCAAACAATCCAAATAAATAGAACTAAACTCTCTAAACTGCAGGAGTGCATGTTACATCATGCAGAGCTGCATGTGCCAGCTGGTGCCATGTGGCCAGGAGCTACAGGCTTTCTTTTACTCTTAGGGCAATTACACACTACTGACTTTCACTCCTCAAATTCTCCTGAAGGTCAAAGCCGTGGAATCTGAGCACATGTGAAATCTGAGATGCTGGTGGTAGTAACGTTAAACATATTCTGAAGTAGGACATGTGCTCTCTATTTTTAGCTGTAATCTTGGCTGAGTGGCAGAGTTAATGCACTGGTTAGCATTTGAATAAAACATGAGCCTTGTACTATGAGAACAATAATTTAGCTATAATCTGATGCATGAAGTAATGAGTGGTAATTTTCTCTGGAGACGCAGTAAGTCACTGTGTACCTTGGTAGACAAGTGTGAATAGTTTGGCAAGCACATGGTGGTCATAATGGACTCATTTAGCCTCTTGTTGGAATCACAAAGAAGGATGGCAAGGCTACATTTGTCCCAGCGTCTTGCAGAAGATTTGCAGCTGGAAAGGGATGCAAAGGGATGAGGCATCCATCAGTAAATAAAATGTGCTTATTTCAGAGGAGTAATTGAAAATATTTATTTGTATCTTTATGGAAAGATTGTTCTCAGGAGACAGAACTGTTGTGTTTGTGACAGATTCAGGTTCTACCAAAGACTCCTTGATAGCATAAATTTTGTTTTACCTCAGTAGAAGTAGGGACTTGCCTGTATTCATTTCTTGTGGTTTGTCCTGGCAAAAGAAAACGTAAAGGCAAATGTAATTACACCATGGCATACCTGCAAGACAGGCTTTGAGAGGAGAGCAGTGATAGGCACCCTGCATTTAGCTGGCTAAACTCTGATCCTGGGGGAAGGATCTCCCTAAATCACTAAACTGCCTCACAATCTACCCTAACACTTCTATTAATATTTCTTACAATTAAGAAAGGAATTAGCAGTTAAATCTTGGGGAGGTGTACGATATATCCATAAATACCCATACAGAACCCTAAACACAAACCTTACAGCTCACACCATGGTGGCTTTACACGCAAGCTACTTGCACAAGCTTCCCTCTAAACCAGAACTTTGAATAAATTCAGTGTTCATGGTGGGTTTGCTCTAAAGTGAGCTCTCTTGAAACTCTGGTCTCAAGTTCTTTGTTTCTGCCAAATTCCCAGTGCATTTGGAGATCTCACTTTGTTTTCAGGCATCAGGGTACAAGGCTCTGGTGGAAGTCTCTGCCAGCTCCCAATTGTCCCAAAGAGACAGAGCAAGGAGAGCCTAAAGATCCAAAGAGAAATTAATCTGTGCAGTTAGGTCAATACCTGCAGTTGTTGCTAAGATCTGCCTGGGTGTCAGCACTGAGCTCAGCTTCTTTCATGGCTCATTTAATGTGGCAATGATCAAGTAAAGGTGAGGTGAAAACATCTTTTGCTGGGAGTGCAGAAAACAAGGCACCATTCCACTTGTCTGAACTCTTGGGCAAGAGAGAAGTCCAGATTTCTCCCCAGCTGAGGGGTTCAGTCAGGTCTATTGCTTCTGTATTTACACTGCAAATTGCCAAGTATTTTTATTTAGTTACATGCACATCATTGCTCTCAAACTTGTTATAAGGTGATATAAACATGACAGGGTTTAAGCTGAATTTGACTGAAACTTAGTTTCAAAATATTTTGATCAAATTAAATAAATAGAAGTAACATGACATATTTATTCAATTCCAGAAAAACAAAACCCCTGATTCTTTACTGCTTTTAAATAGAATGATATAAAAGAAAGAAAATTCTAGATTTGAGGTGGAAGACAGTTACAACAAGTTAAATTGTTTTCAACATCCTTTCAGTGAACAGTCTTTTATCAGTGGCAAAGAGATGATGTGATATGTAATAAAAAATAGCACTGGATTTGATTAACTGGCTTGTGTAATGTGTCAGAACCTGTGGTCTGTGATGTACATGAAGCTGTAATTGTAAGTTTTGTTGCTTGTGTTACCCTATTTTCCTTATAGTTGGAATTTCTACAAGGGTTCTCCAAGGAAAGGCCAGGGAAGATCTGTGAATTTCGGATAGCAGAAAGCAAGGATGAAATTCAAGCAGCAAAGGAAACACTGGGAACTTGATCTTACTGATCACCTAAATACACATAGACTGAAATTTGGCAAAGGGAGGTTTGCTTGAAGATGTGGCTCTCTTCCTCTTTGCAGGAAAAGCACAAACCAAAGCCTGAGCTGATGCACAGTGAGATGGTCCCGCTGAAGTGCCCAGAATGGTCCTGGCTGAGGAGTTGTGCTGCTGCTGTGTGTGCATCTTCCTGTCTGAGTGGTTTTAAAGAGAGCACTCAGGCTGGGTCCTCTGTCTGGGTTCTGAGGTTCTGTGCAGAGCCCAGCTCAGTGACCTTGGAGCTTCAGCAGAGCCTGGTCTCGTCTCCTGAAGTCCATGCCCATCTCCAGGGTGGTGATGGATTCCTCTGGTGCTCCCCAGGGCTTTAGGACCCCATGGGGCTGCCATGGGCTTGGTGTATCCTTCAGGCTGCTGTTGGATCTTTCAGGTCACCCTGCCAGTGTTTGAGCCATTCCTCTTTCCACTTAAGGGGGCCCACAGGCTTGGATCTGTACATCTGCCAGGACTGGAGCCAAATTACTTCATTATGACTTAAGAGAAGCCAGAATCTCATTTGTTAATAGACTGGATGCAAGTCTGATCTTAGGCTGGATGTGCTGAACCCTGCAGTGTGAGGGGTTGTCTTACTCTGTATTTATTTTGAGATTTTAGTGTTCTAATAGAATAGACTTCCACAGGCAAGGAAATTAATCTAGTCCTCTCTTTCTGCGCTATTCTATTCTCCTCAAAACATATCTTCTTTTTTTTTTTTTTTCTTTTGTTCTCCGGATGAAGGAAAAAAGGCATTTCAAAATGTACTGCCCTCAGGTTTTACCAAAATCAAAATTAAGGGGAAAAAACTTGAGTAAAATATTTTCATTTGGTTGAAAGTGGGACGGGAAGGGCCAAGGGCTGCCTGGACCAGATGTAGAGTGGATTTTATACAGGAGGAAAGGTGAAACCAAAGTTTGGTACTTTCTTCTCTCCACAGCTATGATGACAGAAACCTCATTTTGAGAACTCATTTGAAGAGGCTGATTACTTCCAAAGCCTTGGCTTCTCTTTGAATTCATTAAGTGATACTTTGGCAATTTGAAAAGTTCAGGAAAATGAACTTACTAATCAACAAAGCTGTTGAATTATTCAGTTATCTCTAGTGATGAGGGTTGTGTTCCCCATGAGCTGGAAAAAGCCCCTGGGGAGTGGGGGAAAGCTCACAGAACCCTGAAACAAGAAAGGGCCGTTTCCTTCCTGGTTTAAGCTCTGAAATTAGGTGTGACCTCAGGAAAGCAAGCACCTGTCCAAATCTCAAATTGGGAATGAGCCATGAAAACAAAATGAAGCTCACTGCTGATTTGGTCTACATCCAGTTGCAGCCCCCCAGTTTATTCCTTTGGAATTGCCTTTGCCTTCTCTTTTTTTAAAAATGTTTTTTAAGCGCCAAAGCTCAAGAACTCTTCCTCTGACCTTCCAGCATCTCATTTCCCAGAATACAGCTACTTATCTTTGACAACTACAGCATGTTCCTCTCATAGAAATTGAGCAGAACAAAAGTCTATCAGCTTTAAAATACGTGTATGGAAAGAACAAAATCTTGTCTGTAAGACATCTTCAGTTTTTATTTGCAGTTTTAGCTTTTTATTAAAGAGTGTTCTTTCAAATAGTGCCACAACCAAACTGTAGTCAAGGGATTACAAGAGGAAAAATATTGTGGGTAAGGAAATATCAGAGCTCTGTCACAAGAGGAGCTGCTTTCACTGTGGTGTTGTGCTTCAAATTTCCAAGTTTGCTAAGTCAGAACACACAGCTTGGCAAAGTTCAGCTGTTCTTGTTCCAGAACAATTGGGTGGATGGGCCTCTTTGTGAGATTTGGCAGTAGCTGCAGGAAAAAACCTCCTGCCAATGCCCCTGAGAGATGAGAAGAGTAAAGCCCTGCTCCCACCTGAGAGGCAGATCCGTCCAGCAGGTGCTGGATGTCAGAGGGACAGGGCAAGCCCTGAACCTGCACAGGGTGAGGCGGGGCTCGAGGGCAAGGAGAAAAGATGTAAAGGAATACACAGGCAGAAAATCTGGGAAGAGGGAGAGAAGGAAGTGTTTAGAAACCAAGATCTTTGGGTCAAGTAATAAGGAAACGCCAGAAATAGAGATCAGGGAAGTGAAGGCAGAAGGTTTCAGGATTTGTTCAGTACACAGAGCAGCTCAGATCTGTGCTGAGCTGCTCAGTGGAGGCACAATGTGAAAGAACAGAAAATAACCAAGGGAAACAGTTTATGGCCTAACTTTATGGTGAACTACATAGAGATCATCTGTAAGTACAGCTCAGTGTGGGATAAGGCACAATGCTTCTTTATGACATCCCCATAACAAATTTTAAACAGCTCTATTAGGTGTCAGATAAACAGCTGTTAAAATAAGCTCTGCTCTGTGTCAGATTCCCACTCATGGACAGGTTTGGTCCAGGAGGAGGTGAGTGCTCTGAAGTCCATGCCTTGTGTTACCAGGCTGGAATGATACCTGGACAAGGGTTTTGCAGTGCTGATGTAACCACATCTCACCTGTACCACGTTCACTCTGTTCCCTTCTGCTGCAAGACAGCAGTGATGCAGATTAGACCATTTTCACAGTGCTCACAGTAATAAATGGGAGTTCTTTGACCATGCAAAGGTAGTGAAATATAATTTATCCCTAGGGCAACTCCACGTATTCCCTGGAGTTACACGGAGGAGAAGCCAGTGTGCAGTATTTATAATGGAAGCAATTAGTACAGAAGCACAAATATTTATAGCAAAATTCACAGCTGCCCATTTTAAACCGGTTTGCAACTTGAATTGTACCAATTTAATTGCATAGCAGAAATTAAGGTATGATACTGTCACTGAGATTCTGGCTTTTACAGCATACAGGACCGAACACCATCTCTAGAGAACTCTTTTAACATTAGAGCTGAGAACTTTCAGCACCTTTTAGGAGCACCTCAGCTTATAGGATGTGCTTGTTGAAAGCAATGTGATGATGGTGTAATGATAAAACATGATGTAAAAGGATTTTTGAATCTGTCTAGTTTTATATAAGTTTCAAGCAAACAAGTTGGTGTGATTTCCTCCCCCACCTGCACTATCTACACACTATGACCCAAACACAACCTTTTAGGATTCCCAATAACCCCCTGCTATCTTCTGTATCCAGCTGCTCTGTGTACCACTTAAGAACATGTAAATCTGAGTGGAGGTCAAGAGTTGAGAGGTATTAAAGAATTAATCCATTAAACTAAAGAAAAAGCTATCTTCCTAGTAGAACAGTTTCACTGGAAAAGATACCTTTGCTTTATAATATCTACATAATCCTAGAAAAAGTTAGGAAGAGCTGAAGAAACATGTCTGTGTCTTGCTGATGTCCAGATCACTGCAGGGCCATCTCAGTGGTCAGCATGGCTTTCCTATGAGAGGGACTTTGAATGTCCCTCCCAGCTACAGTTAATGGGTTGCATGCTAGGTTTAATTAGTGTCCTGCTTAAGTGAGAAATGTTACTGAGCAGACCTAGAGAGATAGTTCAGTTTCCTAGAATGGCGTGGAGTGAGATTTCCTCTGGGACTGAGTAAATTAGCCATGTGCTATCAAAGCTTGTGAAGCTGAGCCAAACTACTGCAGCTGAGCTTTCTGTGGACCGTTCTCTCTGAATTTCTGAGCTAAACAGTGATGTTATTTGTGATTCCTCCTTGTTCTACCCAAAGCAAGAATACATCTCTTGGCTTGTGTTCCGAGATCTGTTTCTATCTGCCTTGGCACTGAGTCTCCAGCCCTGTTGGGATGCAGGTCAGCACAGTGCTCTTGACCCCACTGCCCCTGAAGGGCCTCTTGGGACCTCCTGCAGCTCCCCTGAGGTGGGACCAGTGACCTGAGCTGAGCAGCACAGCTCTTGCATGTCCACAGCAGAGCATCCAGAACAGCTGCCTCTGCACCCCGGTGCCTGTCCCTGGAGCGTTTCCTGAGGCAGGGGATCCTCTTGGTGGGAGTAAGATGAAGCTGGCTGGGCAGTGCTTAATGCACAGTGAGTCATTGCTGGGAGAGATTTCCCTCCTGAGAAGTACTTGCACACAGCTGGTGGATTTGCTGGTGCCGCATGGCAGAGACATGGGCTTCTGAGAGGTGAAGGCAATGAGACCCTCCAGCTTTACTTGCCTTTTTCTCTTCCATGGGAACAATGAATTAAAGTTTACAGAGTACAGTTAGGAAGAGCTCGTGCCCTGGATCCAAACAGCAGCACCTGCCTCCCTCTGTGCGTGAAAACATGGAGACTCAAGAGAGTTCCAACAACTTAAGTCACTTATCCTGTTTCTCTACACAGGAGAGAGCTCCTTATCATTTTTTCCCTTTGTCCTTTCCAGATTCTATTGTCAGGGAGGTTTATTTAGCAAAACAATTGACAAATATGCATATCTATTAATTGCCACATCATGTTAAGTCTCAGCTGGTCTGTTTTCCTCTGTCAAACTTAATTACAGTCCAGGAGACAATGTAACATGATACAAGTGACAAAAAATGACAGAACATGTCAAAACAAAATGTGTCAGCCTGGAATATCCAGAAGGCAGTTCCTGAAGCAAAGTGATCCCACTCATCCCCCAGCTCCTCTCTCAGCTTCCTCTCCTACACAGATGAGTTCACAGTCCTCAGCTTGACTCACAACGTCTGAAAAATGAAATGGTTTTGTTTCCTGATTGCCTGTCAAATCAGAAGTCACATCTTGTGTATCACTTACTAAATGTCCTTTTTCTGTATATTATTGTTCTATGGGGCAATTCCTGCAGCCTTGTTTACATCTGGCCTTGCTTCTGGCTCCTTGTTCTTGTCTCGCTCGTAGCTCCCTCCATCAAACCCTCCTTCCGTCAGACATCGCATCTGCTCTCCTCGCTCCTGATCGGCGTTAATGAAACGCCCACCACTATTCCATTCCTTTGGGCTTTATTCTTCTTGTCCATGTAGTAAATAATTTAGAATCTGAAAACAGAACCATTTGCATTGGTTTTGGTTGATACTCTGCTGAAGCTACAGCCATAAGCTGAAGGTAAGAGCCATGTCCTTACTAAGCAGCGCAGTCTGTGTAGGTGTTGGGACTCGTATGAGAAATTTTCTGCTAAATATATTTGAGGGAGGGAAAGATTTTCTTCAATCATGTTTAATGATGTCCTCATGATCAAGAAATATGTGAAACAGGCAGATTCTCCAATAATGAATCTCTCCCTAAATCACTTTTGGACTCATTTTGGAAATTCACATCGTTGAGTGAACAGCAATTCAATTTCTTATACGGACCAGCCTCCACTGAGATTTTGATCATGAGATGCTGTATTTCAGAATGACTTCGGGAATTTGCATTTGTTTGAGTAGGTGTTGTGGGTAGGTAACAGGTGAGGAATTGTCAGGTGGAAGGGACATGACATTGTGAGTGATCATACTTCATGAATTAACTCTTTTTCCCTGTTAACAGGAAACTCTTGAATCAAAATCAATGGATTCCTCCCTCATGGTTAAGGGGTTTTTTTCACTATACAGAAGAGGAGAGTTTGCCTTAGTGAACTGATTGCTTTATTGATTTAATACCAAAGCTGCAGAATCAACTATCTTGCTGGTGTTGCTTTTTAGGCAGCAAAAATAAAGAGGTACACGTAAAAGCAGATAATGCACTACCAGCCTCATGCAGCCTTTGAGCCTGCTGTACCTGCACACTGCCCCTTTGGATACAGAGTTTTGGCTTCAGGGAGACAGAAGGTTGTGTTGCTGCATTACTCTGCTCTTCTGAATAACTGATTTGAGGGAGTGGTAGGGTGAAAACCCAGCTAATGTATTTGCCTTCAACTTACTGATCTGAACTAGCCAATCTCTATTTCCTCCAACTGAAAACTGAACTTCAGAACTTCAGAAGTCCTCAGGGCAGGGTCACCTGGAGTAGGTCACACACAAATACATCCAGGTGGATTTGGAATGTGTCCAGAGAGGGAGACTCCACCGCCTCCCTGGGCAGCTCTTCCACTGCTCTGCCACCCCCAATGTAAAGAATTTATTTTTCGTGTTGAGGCAGAACTTCCTGTGTTTTAGTTGATGGCCATTGCTCCTCATCCTGTCCCTGGGCACCACTGAAAAGAGTCCGACACCTCCTGGCACCCGCCCTGGAGATATTTATATGCATTGATGAGATCCTGTCTCAGTCTTCTCTTTTCCAGACTAAACAGGCCCAGCTCCTGCAGTTTCTCCTCATAAGAGATGCTCCAGACCCCTCATCATCTTTGTGCCCTCCCCTAGACCCTTTCCAGCAGCTCCTTGTCTTTTCCTGCACTGTGGAGACCAGAACTTGCCAAAGAGTTTACAACTGCCCAGCTGTCTGCATCCTTGAACTGGCCAGTGGTTACTGGGCCTTAATTTGACAGGAAATTGTAATGTACACAAGGATTTGTCCCCTACACCTGCACTTTTTGTTTAATATTACCATGAGTGTAATCCAAGAGGAGGAACAATCTTTGTCCCATGAAATAGGGCTGTGAGAAGAAATGAACTCTCTGCATAGGTGCTGAAATGTGCTTTGTCCTTTCTGATAATTTTTATTCAGGGAAAATTTTTGTATTTTTTTCTGCTTTAAACTTTTGTTTTGTCAGGTTTATGGATCCATGAATCCATGAAATACATGGACCTCCAGCAGGTAATGCCCTTTTTCACCCCACAGAGCACTTCCATTGCCATGTGTGAAGGGCTTGTGCTTGTGGGTGTGCGAGGGGAGATTTCTTGCTCTAGTCACAGAATATTCACAGGATCTCCTCAGCTGGAAGGGACCCACAAGGGTCATTGAGTCCAACCCTTGAATGAAAGGCCCACACAGGCATCAAACCCATAAGTTTGGTGTAATTAGCACCATGTTCCAACCAACTGAGCTGTAATGGAAATCTAGACGTGCAATCCCACAGAATTTATACTCTGGTTACTTATTTTTATACTGTGTTGTTGCAGAAGTGGAGTTGACAGAACCAATAATATTATATTATTTGCAAGATATAGAAGAAAACAACTCCTTTTGAGGTAAGAAATACCTGGTGGCTGTGAGGAAAATCTGCCTTTGCCGATGAACAGTGACCATCTGAGGTACATCTGTGAGCTCTGCTTTTGGGAAGAGAGAGGGAACCTCAAAACAGGGCTATTCGAACCTAAAGACATGGAATTTGGGAGCTTTGGTCTTTATTTATCAGAATTTCCCCTTCAGAAAACCACAGGTAAACTCTTAAACTGATTCAGTGTTGGCCATATGGCTCTTCATGACTGAAAGAAGTTCAAGGCTGAATTCTTTTCTAAAGGGAGACTTTGTTTCAACACCAGTTACTGATTTGCTGAAGAAGTTTTCCAAATGATACTCCTTGATCTGAGTTGTGCAGGAGTAAAAGCCCTTACTATATGATTATTTCTTGTCTCATTATAAAAGTTCTCATCTTGGTTGTTCTTAGCTGTTTTAGGGGTTGTCTTTCTGTTTTCCTTTGATGTTTGAATCGTCTACAGTGCTAAATGAAGATCTTTTTGAAATGTTTTTTCTTTTTGGCTTTAAAGTGAATCAGACTGACCTTTCTTTTCATTGCAATCCATTAATGCCCTCTATTTTATGTTCTGTCTTAAAAACTGCTTAACTCTTAATATTTTCTATGGTTGTGCACTATTGACCCATTCTGGGTATTTAATTTTTATATCTTTTTCTTTGTATCTTTTGTATCTTAGTCTCACTCCCACAGAACATAAGCCTTCACAGCACTGTCCATAGTCCCCTGCGTATCTGGGGACATTCCTTTTCTTTCATTAATTCCGTTTTGTTTCTCTTTCACAACTCACCAAGAGTTGATCAAACAAAAAAATTTTCTTATTCTGAACTTCCAGGAATTAATTTCTCCATCTCTTTCCCAAAAGATTGAAGAAATCCATTAAGGTCTTGAAGTCCATGTAAGTCACTTTTATTTTCCTGAAGCAAAGTGAGAAAGACTGTGAAGGAAATAAACCAGTGTGCTCATATTGTTTTGCAGTGCACGTACATGGGGTGAGTTTCAGCATAATCAAAAACTCATGAACTGTGTGTGGCGATCTGGAGAATCTTCTTTTCAGTACTTTGAAATCCTTCCTGTGGTGTCGTGTCTCTAATTCTAGTGTAAATCTAATTTTGAAGGCGGCCGAGCTTTAAGCATGGGACTGGTCCAGATGCCCTCCAAAGGTCTCAGCCTGAAGTATTTAATGATTCTTATGTCGGTTTTAAAATATTCTGCAGCATATTAATGCGAAATATTTTTGTGCCCATCACAGACCTGCTGATCCCAATGTTGCTGCTTTGGCAGCTGCTCAGCACAGAGGTTTCAGAGCATGTTTTGGGTTATGTCGTTAGGCTTGACATCTGCATCACCTCAGGCTAATACCAGTGAACAAACACTAAAAAAGCAGTGGTTTACATCCTCACTGAGAACAACAGTTTGTGAAATTGTCCCAAAGAGAGACACAGTGAACAGAGGAGAGAAAATGGGCTGTTGTGCATCTGGGACGATTTCTCTGCAAAGTTTAGTATTGATGCTCCTTTATCAGAGCTCGTGTGGAGTACGAGGAAGGGAAAATCATTCCTTTCTTGAAAGAATAGATATGATTTCAGGGGAATATACAATGCAGTTGTACAAATCTGTGAGCATCCAAATACTGCAGAGGTCAAAGCACCCTCTCTAGTCAGCTCAGCTACACCATAAAAAGGTTCTGTCTGTCATTTTTGTGTTCACCAGACTGACTTACATCCTTTTCCCATTGCATTTTCTCTCCTCTCCACTTTTCATTTATTCTAAAATACTTCGTTAAGACCTAGGAACTGTCAAAATGTGGGAGCATGTGGAATCATAAACCTAATTTCTGTAACTTCCGTGGAAAGGAACAAATTATAACGTATAAGTGAGTATTTAGATAACTTCTAGAGAATGAATACCATTATGGGACTCTGAGTAGTGAAATCATGGTTATTTCTAAGCACTGTCCTCTTCCTTTTCCTTTTCCTTCCTCCCAGTATTTGCTGGGGTTCATCCCTATGCTGCTCTTTGAACAAGAAGGTGTGTACACGTATGTGCCTCACGTACAGACAGTGCCCCAGGCCGCCTCACGTGTAACAACAATCATAAACCCAAAAGTTTTTGGAGTTAACTTTCTTTTTCAGAGTAAAAGAAAACAGACTAAGTGCATTCACCATTTTCACTGATTTTTAATGAAAGAGCATTACGAACAAAATTTTGGTGACATTTCATTAGGAGAAGTAGAAATTTGATGTTTAATATTCTTGATGGAGTTAAAAATTTAGCAATATTATCCACGTGTTGGTGAGCTAGGACTAGGCAGTCAGGTGGTCACATCAGAGGAAACAGAGACTGTAAACTGAAAGGACTGAGGATTTCAGAGACAGTCAAAGCTCTACAAGCTTAACAAGGTGGAATTCACTGGGAGCGTGTGAGCCTCGTATTTGGTTTCAGCTGTTTTCTTTTGTGAATGGTTTTCCTGTCCAGGGAATTCCTGTTCATCTTTCCAAAGGTCCAGTTCCTTCTTCCAAAGGCCCAGCTCAATTTTCCACTGGTCTAGATTCTCTCCCAGACCTCCACTTCATCCATTAGTAGGGTCTTGACATTTCTCCAAGGGGAATTGTTTGGGTTGTTTTTTTTTTCCTGTAGAGTGATATTCTCCCCAGGCAACCTTGTTCTTGTCTTGGAAGGCTGTGATAATATCCCTGTTTTCTTCCCATAATGACTTGTTATTTTTTCTCCTGATCTCTTTCCATTTCCTAAGGCTCTGTTTTTCTTTCAAAAATGTTCTTGCCTTCTCTTTTAAATCAGTGATTATCTGGCTTGTCATATTCCTGAAATAAACCATTAGCTTGTAGCTGAAGAAGAGAGATGATCTAAGAAATTGGGAAACCCTGAAGTATCACCTTGAAAGTGCCATTACCACAGGCCAGTTTGTGATGTGAAGAAAGAGCCTAAAAGGACAGTTATGAAACTCCCTTAAAAGACAGAGCCATAATCCCATCAATGACATTGCAGCATGGAAAAGAATTAAATGAGTCTATTATCAAATTTGTTTTTATTGCAACCCCTATAAGAATCCATGAGAAATAAAGTGCTAGTTTTTAATTGATGAAATCTAATAAGGGCTGTAAAAATATAAAGTAGGCAAAGTAATCACTGGAATTGTGTATTCATTTTCTGTCCTTTGAAAAAGCACCTACTATGAATTTAAAGCTTAATTTTTCTCAGGGTAGGAAAAAAGAGACTTTTGAAGGACAGCTTTGATGTAAGTTTTCCACAGTGCCTTGCTATTAGTCCTACATCAAGTCTTAGAGTGAGATGCAATGATAGCTCTCTTTAGTGACAGAAAATAGGCTGCTTTTTCAGTGGGTTTGTTGTCATGGTTGCCTCCATGATGTGAAACATAGAACTTATAAAGGGAATCAGAAGTTCTTCAGGCAGAGTTCCATGGTGTCAGTATTGATGCATCAACCACTATGTAAAGGGTAGACTTTTGCTTAAACAGGATTTAGGGCTTGATGTAAGAATTCCTAGATGAAATTTTTATAGCTTATCATAAATGGGCCTGATTAGAGAATGATGGTGTTTGTGCCCTTCAAGTGTGTGGGTATCCACAGCTGGGATGGCGTCTGATGAAAAGGAAACCCACTTGCAACAAACAGACCAACCTGCCAGGATCCCTCAGACATTTCTGTTCCATGAGCTGTCAGTAACAAGGCTGAGAGAGTGCTCTTTGATTTGCATTCACTCTCTATGCACTGCGAGATGGAGCCGAGCTTATAAACAATTTTGGAAGTGGTGGTGGAAAGAGAAAAGTAAGCAAAGGAAACCAAGCCAGGCCTTTGAGAGGTGCAGGCTGCAAAAATTAAGATGTAGATATTATCTTTCAGAAGTACACTTTGTCTTGGCTCTATGTTTTCAGGTTTTGCTCTCCTGATTTAGATTCCCCTTTTCTGTGAGTCATACCAGCAGGTTCTTTCCTGAGAATTCTTGGAGTCCCTGTGACTAAAAGGTCGTTAACAGAGAAAATCGCTCCAGTTTATTTTGTTTTTAACATGCCTTGGAGTCCTGAAAAGTCGGAGGAGCACATCAGTACCTGTCTTCCAGTCCCCTCCTCCTTTTTTACCTTCACGTACATCCCAATTTTATTCTTATCTTACTTAGCACCTCTGTATCTGTTGCATGACGTCTCATTACGTTTGGGTTGGGTTTTTTTCCCTTTTTAATATGAAGAAGCTTCTTCAAACTCTTAATCCAGACTCATTCTTGTGCTCCTTTGCTGCCAGCTCTGTGCATCCTGTAGTGTACTGACAGTACCAATGAACTTCTGGGTCTCACCTGTAGTGATGCCACATCTCAGGCTGGTGATGGTAGTGTGAGATCTGGGATTGTGCCTGTGGTGACCTTTAGCACGGGGCGTAGGTGCGCCTGTAGGAAAGGAACTGGGAAAAGTCAAAGGTTCCTTCTTGCAGCTGTTTCTGTTGGTGTAGGCAGTGCTAGAGGACAGCCTGTGTGGCCTGACTGTTTTAGGCTGGTTACATGGGCACTTTTCATCCTCACTGACATGGGCCTTGAAGTCCAGATGCAAATTTTCCAGGGAGCTGGAGCTGAGATGTTGAGAGGGAGGATTTCCCTGCATAATGCAGCAATACTAAAGAAGAGACACCCAGCCCACAAACTGAAATGATCGCACTGCCTTTTGGACCTGCAGGCAGCTGCACAGCATGCCAAGGACACACTTAGAGCAAGGGAAAGAAGAAGATTATACAATAATGAATTTACATAGGTAATGTTAGTACAATCTGTTTGATTTGAAGGGCCCAGAAGACACGTGGCTTTGGGACCCACATGGGATATGGCAAAACTGTCAGAGTTTTCTTCAGACAGAAACAGCCTGAGAGGCAGAGAGAACTCAGGAACTGGAAGTAGTGAAGCTGCCACAGTCCTCCCTGTGTGACAGTGTCCCCTTCTTCTCTAGCAGTGTTAGCCAGGCACTGTCTCTTGGCACTGCCTTTCAAGAGGAGCACAGGCTCCAGGTCTGTGCTCTCTGAGTGGTTCTGTTTCTGATCTCGGGGCGCATGGGGAGCCACTCATTCAGCTCAGCTCCTGATTGCAACTTCAGTAGTGACACAGACATTTCCTGGTGCTTTTTGAACACCCTGGAGGTGAGGAGGCTTGTTCTGTTCCTCACCTTTGTGCTGCAGAAATGAGCAGCAGCAGCAGCTCCTAAATACAGATACTTTGCTTGGGAATTTTTGCTCTTTCAGGGTGACAGGGAGATGGGGGTAATTGCAGGTTTGTATTCTTGTTTTTATGGATAAGAAATTAGTCTGAGATGTTTTTAGTATATGAACTTGTTTTGGCCACTAGGATACAGATTTTCCTCAGCCTGCTAACGTAGAGTTAATCAACATTCTGAGGGACAGCAGCCTGAAACACTGAACGAACCAAATCGTTCTCTACAGACATCTCAAATTGCACTGTAAAAGTGGCATTACTTGCTCTCCAGGTATCTCTCTAAGACACCATCTCTTTTGCTATTCCTCCCCACAGGGTCATTATCAGTTTTCTTACCATACATAAAAGCCATCAAGAAAACACAATGTTTGTGGGATTACATTAGGGTCTTTATATTAATAGACAGCTCTATTGAATATACTTCAGAAGAGAATGAATTAAAATGCCTCCTTGTATCAGATCATCTTCTGCCCCTCTTTCAGTGCTGCCGGGTGGCTCCCCAGCAGGTTCTCCCTGCTCACATGGCAGCACATTTCCCCCACGCCCTGTGTAGTTACCTGAAGCTGTGCAAAGGAGTACAAAAGTATAATGAAGGTTCAAAAGCTTTGCGTAAGGAATTAAGGTCAATTATCAGGGCAGGCATTCTGTCATGTAAATGTTGGAGAAATTTATGGTCCCAGACTAAATGTATTTCAGATTTGACAACATACAGCTGTTGGCAGGGGTTTTTTCCTTCCCTCCACATTTTCTTTCATGGTGCAAGAATTGCAGCATGGGCTTTTCACTGCTGGTTGGCAAATCTTTTGATGGTCAGAAGCTATTCCAGTCCTTTGATATACACTGTTAATGGATTGAAGCAGAGTCTGATTTCTCAGGCAGTGTTTAAACCTTGAGGCTACACAGCAGTCTTCCTTTCTCTGCTGTTAAAGATTTTATGCGTTTCTCTTTTCCTACCCTTTTGTCTTGTCTGTTCAGATTGTTCTTGGCTGTCAAAGCCTTCCTTTATCAAATCCCAGCCCTGTACCTGGTTATCAGTCCAGTCCTCGAAGTACCTCAGTTGCAGAGGTCTGTGTTTGTTCCTCTGTAACCTGTGCAAAGGGTCTCCACCAAAAGAGATGGGAGAGTCTCACCCGGGAAAAGGAAATGCTTCTCTGGAATGAGTGTGGGAGACTGCACCTCTGTGGGTGTGCTCCAAGGATTTTTACAGTGTCTGTCCCAAGTACCCACCTGTCAGACAGTACTTCAATAGTTAGTAAAACATCTGATGTGAAATCCATGAAAAGTTATCAAAATTCTTACCATGAGCGTGACAATCAAATTAAGATATGTGGGCTGACATGCACCCCCAAACTAATCCTTAAACTCTGTCAACCCTGAACAGTTCACACATTCTCCTATTGCTTCTTGGCACCTTTCCTCAGTGAGGATGCGATTAAGATACAAAAGGTAAACATGTTAAGGTCTCATCAATGCAGAAATATTTCAAGTTATTGGAAACAAAAGTCAACAGCATAGAGATTTTACAAAATGTTACAGCTCTATTCCATGCACCTCCTACATGACATAATGTTGTTTCTTCCCTCTTCCAGCAAGATCCCTGACAGTAAAGTGCTGTGGGTTAGCCGGAGGATCACTGGGCCCTAATGGCACGCTCAGGCAGGCCAAGCCCTCCCTCACACTGGTGGGCTCCACAGGCAGAGACCCCGTGATGTATTGATTCCTACACAGACAAATTTATGGCATCATTCAGAATTTCTAAGCTTTATGCATTTAACTTAAATGCTGCTCTGCTGATTTCTGTCCTGTGTCCTATCTCAGGGCAGCAATAGTGCTGCCTCACAGCCCTGCAGTACACCACAAATATTTCATGGCAAAATACTTTGTCTAGGGCTTCTCATCATAGAAACACTGTGTTCCAAAAGGCTTGGTTGTAGTCATAGTTTATCAGCCAGAATTATACAATGCTATGTTATATATTTCAGAAAAAATTAGAAGTTAATTCAGTGGCACTGATCATCTCCTTGTTCTGTTTGTGATTAAGGAGATGCTGTCAAAGTGAGAAGGTTAGAAATTAACTTAGTTTGACAAGTGTCTTATTTAGTATCTCTTTCCTTGAATATTCTGCTCCTACCTCCTGGACTTCTAATTCAAAGCTAAGCCAAAACACCAAAGCCAGTGACAACAGCTTTCTTCTTGGCTGGGTTTCAAACAGCCCTTCCCAGAAATGCAAGCTGCCTGATGGTGACACATCAGGAAACGTGGTTCACAGGCAGCTGTTTGCCTCTTAATTTTCCTTGGCTGTTATATAGACTGCTGCCACTTGTCCTGAGATGGAGTTTGATGGCAGCAGGGCCAGCCTGGCAGGCTGTTTTCACATGCAGCTCCCAGCCAGTCCCTTTGCAATGACGTCCTCTCGGGCCCTGGCTCTCCTCTCGGTTGGCAGCAGTGGCTCCTGTTGCAGAGGCTGGCTCAGAGTGTGGGGCAGAGGGGGTGAAAATCCAGGGAGTGGCACTAGCTGTCGATACTACTTCTGGGGTTTTTTAATTCCTCGGTGTCCGCTGTTCTGGAGGAAAGCGAACAAATACATCACTGCTGGAAGCAGTGTGGCTCAGCCAGGTTCACAGGAGGAACCACACTGCCCAGGAGAAGAAATTGCTCTGCTTATAATCACAGCTGCTAAAACTAGCTGGCCTTTTCATAGCATCTCCTAAAATACAGCCATCACAGCCTGCAATGGGAGGGGGAAAGAAAGGAAAGGTGCCTGATACAGAAAATGCTGAGAGGTCAGATTAAGGTGTTCACACAGAGGGTACATGACACATTCAGACCCCTAAAGCTCACAGTCATTGGAGACAGGACATAAAAGCTGAGTGGTGTTTGTTATTCCCTCTCATGCTGGCAGTAATTGTGATGGGAATTATCAGTGACACTGAGCTAAACCTCTCTTCCTGCAGTCTTGTAGGCTGTAATCTTGCTCTCTGCTTAAAATGCTGCAAGGAGCAGAGGCACACACAGGAGAAGGGCAAGGAGGAATTCCTTACTCTGAGAGGGAAACTTGGAGCACCAAAGCCATCACTGCCGGTGCAGACTTCATTTTCTTGTTTGCAAATACAGCAAGGCTTAGCCTGGGGCGTCTCATGATAATCTGTCTGAATTGCATTGTGTTATAAAAGTGAATAAAAGTTGAGGTAATCCTATAAAGTCATGGCTTAATCTCAGGCTTCATCTTCTCCCAGAAACAGACACTAGCAGCAGCTCGAGCACGGCCGTGGTTGTACTTTCCTCCCCTCTACACACCGTTGATAATACAGCCTTTGGCTTCCTGCTATTTTTCCCACTGGCAGTGATTGCTACGTAGCCAGCCAGCACCATTTCCCCATGGGTATAAAAGCTCTTTTCTCCCCCTGAGAGGTGATAAGCTCAAGAGGTGTCCTTTAAAGCAAACTAACACTTAGTTAACTGTGCAATTGCTGTGCACACCTCAGCTGGCATTTTCAGTGTCAAGCTCACATTGAATGGTATTAAATGGGGGTGGAGAGGGTGAGAACTTCTCTGGACTCCTGAAGAATGTTCTGCCTCTCTTGTACTGCGCATGCAATAAAACCATGAGATCCAGTAAGTGTAAAGACAACGATTTTTAGAGATTTGTGCCATGGCTTATCTGCCTAGAAAAATGATTTCACTTTTTGTGCCCTAGCCCTGGAAATAGGCCATGACAGAGCTGTGGTGCAGTGGTGGGCCAGGGGCTGGGAGCTCTCTCTGCCTTTGTACTGCGAATAAATAATAATTTTTTCCAAGTAGAGTTTTTTCAACTCATGAACCCATGGTGAGTGATCTTCCTGTCTTTATCTCCAATCATGAACTTTCTGATTCCTTTTGCTCCCATTGTCCCCCTGGCTGTGGGAATCAGGCTGAGCTGATTGCCTCTCATCCCTGCCCCACTGCTATTTCAAAGCCATGCCAAATATTCAGACAAGGTAGCCTGAAAACGCCAAGAGCTACAGATCAACCAGAGCAAGAAGTTTCAAATAATTGCACCATAGACTGGAAGGCAATATTTGTGTGGGCTGTGTGGAGAGGGGAAGGTGTGTACAGGGAAAATAATGAACCCAAGAGGAAATGGTTGGGGTTTTGTTGTGCCTTCTACTTGTCACATGCGCTGCTGTGAAGAAACGTGAACAAGCTGAAGCTAAAATGTGAGATGCATTTAGCTGTTTTCAAAACCAGAAACACTTTTTGCCCATGTTTTTGCAAAATTGTGTACAGCATCTTGAGACAGATAAGATTAGAGCAATATGACATTGCTAATGTCAAGATCATTGGTGACTGAAGTACCTTTGGTGGAGAGAAATTTTCTAGACTGGACATTACTGTTGTGCTTACATCAGTGAGCTCCCCCAGAAGCTGCTGTCAGGAGAGCAGAGGGCTATGTACTTGTCCTGCTTGTGTCCTCCAACCCTCTGATGACAGCAGAATTACTGCACTTTCTGGGAAAATTTTGAAGTGAAAAACTTTAGTTTTCTATTTTTCACTTCTTTGTTGCTATCACTGCAGTTTCGCCTGTCTTATAAATTATGCACTGTTTGCCCTCCTGAAATTGTCTTGTTTCTGAGTTTTATGCTTTCCAAAGGTTTTTTCTTTCTGCACTGCTTTAGGTGACTTTGTATGGTACATGACTCTGAGTGCTATTTATGGGGGTTTGATTTATTGCCTTACTCTCTCAAATCTAGCCAATCTATTTATGTATTTGGTTTTGCTCAGAAGCACATTTCCCCCACAAGCTAGTCCGCGTTGGTTTTGAAAGTCCTTTCTTTCTGAAAAAGACCTACCTCATGCATAGACTCCAGTACTTTTTCAAGAGAGAAAAAACAACTCAGCCAAACTGATCTTTCTTACATAATTTTTCTCCTTTCACTATTTCAAATAGCATGAGAACACCGCTCCATTCTGTTGTCAAGATTTATTTCCCTGAGTTCTAAGATGAGTGTGCAATAGCGATAGATCTGCTCGAATGTTGTACAACAGATGGCCAACTGCTTGGATGGGAGAGATTGCCTCAGCTGGTCAAGAAACGTGGGCTGCAGCTGCCTGCATGAAGCTGTCTCATGAGACTGGCTATTACAAGGCAGGACTTGTTAGAAAGCAGACCCTGGGTTACCCCAGGTTTTCTGAAAAGGTGTTGGACTCTTACCATTTTTCTTGCTGACCTCTCTTCCTGATGCAATTGCACTTCAAAGCTGAGGTTTGAGGACAACATCACCCACGTCTTAAGAGGATGCAATTCCACTGATTTCCACCGAGTTGTTTTCATGCAAAAAAGACTTGAATTTATTCTGGAGATAGCACAGCTCTTTCAAAGTCAAGCTAATGGCTGTTTTAAAAACATTTTTAAAATACCCACTACACACTTCTATGTCTGCTTTAGAATCAACGCTGAGGAGCTGCTTTTAGAGTCCAAGATTAAAGTGGAAGGAGTTATGAGCACTGTGTAAGATAATGACCCTCTATATAAACTACCTGCCTGATACAATATGTGCCTTCATGTTAATAAGGCCAATATGCAGGACAAGCCATCTTGAGTACTTTATTCCTTTTTTTCCTAAGCTTTTTTCTTGGGCTCTGTGGATGCTCTGATGAGATCTTACCTACACCCTGGCTGTGTGGGAGTCAATTCTTCCTCCAAATTGTCTGTTGTTATCCTAGCAGGAGGTTTGACCAGAAGGCTGGAGAAAATTGATGATCAGACAAAGTTTGCATGTAATTTCTGCTCCGGATCGTAGCTATGTGGTTTCACAGTTGTTTGAGATTAGCTTTGTAGAAGTAACAACTCTGAACTTAGAGAAGTTCTTGATTTATGGAGGAAAGAAGATAAGAAAGAAGACATTTATAAGTCCTTTGTTATTTAAATGAGAAACATGGCATTTCCATTGTAGTGTGAGCTCCTGCAGACACATAGCAGGCACAGTGCCTGCCCTGCCTGCCCCGGTGTTAATGGCAGGGAGCAGCAGGATGCTGCAGAAAGGCCAGGGGACGAGGCGCAGGTGGCCTGAACTCAGAGTGCTGCTGCTCAGAGCAACTTACTTCATCTCCCTGCCTCTGTTTCTCCTCTCATGCTCTGTTCAGGCGAGGAACTCCGAGCCAGAATTGCCTCTTGCCCTGCAAAGACAAAGCGCGTAGCTTGGAGGGAGCCTTGGCTGCGCTGCGCTACAAGGCGGAGTCATGGCACAAACCCTGCTGGTCCGAGTGTGCTGGCACAGCTCGGTTTGAGAGCTGCCATCTCCCAGGAGGACAGAGGAGTGTGTATGAGCAGAGTGTGGGTTGTGCTGGGTATCACTGACTTTTGTTGTACCTGGCAAAAATACACAAATCTTAGCGCCGTGTTGTTGTTCTGCGGGCAGTTGTTCGCGCAGCAGTTTCATTAACCAGCAGCAGAAGCAGCCTCTTGAGCACAGAATTTGTTTCCAAGGAAATTGGAAACCTGGCCTCTAATCAAGTGGATGTTTTTTAATGCTATAATATGAGATTATTCAATGTTGTTATATGGGTACTCCACAGCATTTTTCCATAGTTATAACATCAACATTTCATTAAGCTGAATGTTATTATGCAGTTTCAATTATCTGAATCTTGCTTATGCAGATATTTCTAACAACTGCATGTTAAAGCTAAATGTTTAATTTATATATTTATCTGCTTTATGTGAAAGAGAAGAAAGCTGCTAGTTCTAGCCCAGCAGTGGAGACCTGCCCCCAAAATATGCCAGGGAGATTACCCTAAATATTGCATAGAAAAATAAATAGGAAAAAGTAGAGAAACCAGAAAAACTTATTAGAAAATAATAATAAAAAATTACTCTTGGCAGATCTGCTGATTGACAATGCTTTTGTATTTTTGAATGTGTTTGGAAGTGTAGGTAGAGTTGTATAGCCTGATGACTCACAGAACAACTCTGGGCAAAACAACCTGCCTAAGACATAGAAAAAAGATTGAATAGGTTTTTTAATGATTCAAAAATCATTAAAACTGGGGTTTAAATCAGGTGAATTCTTATTGGTATTCGGCACAACTAGCACGGTCAGACGCTGCAGCAATTAGGAAGAGGAAGCAGGCAGCACGGGCAATCCGCTTTTGAGTAGCTCTTTGCATACACACATCAGTCTTTTTTCATTGAGCCAGTGCCTGTGCTTTGAGGTATAAAGTACATCAATGCTGGATCAGGACAGGGATCAAGAAAGGAATGTAGGGATTTGTTAGATAACTTATCACCCTCTGCTAGTGGGAAAGCAGGTGCACATGAGTGGAGGCAGTGGGTTAGCTGGTGATGGTTCTGGCAGCTGCCTCCTTTCCTGCAGGAAGGGGGCTTGGGAAGCACTTTGCATGCATTTCCATGCAGCTCTCCTCGGTGGAGAGGCTGCTGGAGACCTGGCTGGTGGGATGAGCACTAGGCAGCTCATTAGCTCAGCTCACCGTGCCTTTCATGGCAGAGCTGGTGCCATCCAGGTGGGGAGCTTTGCCTGACTTACCACAAGATAAAACCAAAGAACAGGGCCTTGAGGAGGAGGGAGAAATGGTGTGAGAGCTACGGCGGGTCACAGAGGGGCTTTATTCCTGTCCTACTACCACCACAGGTGTTTCCAACATCTAGAAGAGCATTCACCGGAAAAATTCAAACTAATCTTATAGCTGAAAGCGAGCATAAGAAGTAGGTTAATTCTGAGTTTCCCTTCATCAGTTAATAACCAATCCAGGCTTCCTCCTGTTGCTTGAGTAGTGCTCAGGCAAACATTTCTGAGGACATTGGGAATTCCTTTCCAAATCTCAGGCATCGCTGTTGCCTCCTGCCCACAATGTCTCTGTAAGTGTTGCTTGAACGGTCTGCACTGAGTGAGGGTTTCTGGGAGGTGGCCTCGATTGTCATTGCCATGTTTAATTGGATAATGTGGGACATTGTGCTTGGTACCAGGATGACGAGCCTCTTTAGATGTTTAGAATATTTTGCAAAGTATTGTATCAATTTATACTGCTTTGAAATAATGCTTGGAGCCTAAATATTAACTAGTCATTGTGAACTCAGATAAATTTTCAGATTATTTGCTTAATTCACAAGCAGATCAATATAGACAAAGGCAGAGACTTCAGTGGTGCTCAGAGAATTTAGGCACATTGTTTCCACCTTTTTTTTAAACTGGATTAATGATTCAAATTGCTCAGACAGCATTAAAAAATTCAAACACTGCTTATATATATTTTATCAAATACTGTGATTTTCATGGTGCTTCAGTATAATAAAGACTCTTTGTGGCTATACTTTGCCTCAGCTCCTATGAATCCACATGACTTCAACCCTGCTTTCAACTGCCACAACATTGTGATTTATGTAGGTTTTTATTCTCACACTAGTAAGTTAAACTTTCACAATAAGGAAGTTAAATCTCAAACAGGTCCTGACAGCTCTATTAATCATATAAAAGCCATGATTTTTGTTATGTATCCTCACAGAGAATTTTATGCATAAAAAATTGCCTGTTTTAATCTGAATAGTCTGCACAGAAGAAAAACAGCTCTCTGAGAGTAACAGCCTTGAGAGTGCAGTGGAGCTGTGCTGATGGACTAGAGCAGCAGGCTGTTGACAATCAAGGAAAGCAGCAAAAGGTGATCAGAGTATTCCCAGGTAATTTGCCACAGAACAGGCATTGTGATAGGTTCTTCAGCAGAAATGGGATGAACTGCTAAACAGGCACACCACTAAAAATTCAAAACTGGTTCTGAAGTCAAGCAGACATTGTCATGGAAGTAGAAATCTGCTTCTTATCCTTGTACAGGTTTCAAAAGATGAAAAAAAAAAAAAAAAAGGAAAGGAAAGGATGGGGTGCAATGTTTCTTTGATCTGTGTCTTAAAGGGGGAACTGACTGACACGAGGCCTGCACCCTGCTCCCAGGTTGCTGAAAAGATATTTGCACAAGTGAAGAGCAGCTCTCATGTTACCTACTGTCACCTCATGGTCCTCCTTCATTTCTCAGTGACAAACATCTTGTACAACAGGAGTGCACCTGCCCAGAGGTGCTTGCTCAGATTGGTGTTATGGACAGAGCAGGGACAGAGCAATTCTAACCAGCTCTGTTAGAATTGTTGATGGTGCAGAGAACATGTGTGTGTTGAAAAGCCTCTCTTTTCCTGAGTGTCCCAGGAACTGCAAGTAGTAGCAGCCAAGAATGCTATGACCAGATTCCAGGTTTTCCCCAGCTGTTGTATAAATTCAAGAGCTTTCTTCAGTTTTTGCGACTATTTCATCCAACTTTTGAACTTATCCTATTGGTAGTCTCTGGAAGCTTAGAATGGCTTCTGCAGAAATGGCTCTGGAAAAAAGACCATGCATGTAATCCTCTGAATTATGCAGCAGGGCAGGACTTCAGTGAACTCAGTATCTGAGGACTTTTCCTTTCCATAAAAAAATTCATAGAATATGCTGGGCTGGAAGAGGCCATCAGGGTCATCAAGTGCAGCCCCTGGCCCTATACAGGACACCCCAACAATCCCACCCTGTGTCTGGGAGCATTGCCCAAACACTCCTGGAGCTCTGGCAGCCCTGGGGCTGTGCCCATTCCCTGGGGAGCCTGTTCAGTGCCCCAGCACCCTCTGGGGGAAGAACATTTTCCTGATATCCATCCTAAACCCCCTTGACACAGCTTCAGCCCAGCCTCAGGACTTCCCTCAAATCCTCCTGCTGGTCACCAGAGTGAAGAGATTGGTCCCTGCCCCTCTGCTCCTCAGTATCTTCCCCAGAAGGATCCTCCAGCATCCTCTTTGGAGAGTGCTCGTGTACTAAATACGTGTGACTATGGCAAGGCTTCTCTTATGTTACTGAAAAATCCTGTCAGAGAAAGTCTTCCAGGCGTGTTCTGGCAGCACTGCAGGAGTTTATCAGGCAGAGGTAACACCAAGCACAAGCAGCCCTGGGCTGGGCTGGGGTGCTACCGTGAGCAAAGCAAGGTGAGAGAGGATAGAGGTGAAATGAGTCAGGGGTTGCTCACGCTGCGGCCTGGGGTCAGAGTCAAGGAGAGAATTCAGAGATTTTGTTTTCCAGAGTTGTCTTTGGTCTAGTCTCTGTTATCTCCCTAATCAAAGACACCTTCCCCTTAACTCTGTTCATTGCTCTTATCTTCTGTTCTTGAGTTTTCCTCCTTACAAGTATATTACAGAAATTCTCTTCTGTGGTTTTGTTGGATTTTGGGTGACTTTTCTCCCAGGATATGCTACAGATACTGGATTCAAGAGAAAAAGAAACACTTGAGGGCTTCCTGACATCAACCTAAAAGTGTTTAAAAGAAACTTTGACATTCCCATTTACCCCCTTCTGTAGGTAAACCATTCTGTTTGGTTCATTGATTGGAAAGGGTCTCCATTCTTGGTTACTCAGCTACTTCTATTGTTTAAGTACAAATCACGATCTGGTGGGAAATGAAACGCTGCTGTTTGTATGTTATAGTTCCTTGTCTTTGAGTATAATTGCAATTATGTCCTGTAGTTACAGCAAATGCTATGAATGTATTACAAGAAGGCAGGAGGGAAGGAAAAACCTGCTGCATTGCAGTTCAGAGCCTATTCCCAGCTCCTAATATAATTTACTGACAATGAATTCTGCGAATTATTCATAAAACAGCAGTGGGCCTCATTTAGCAACATGACAGGGCTGCATGTAATTAGAACTCTTTTAAAGTGGGTTTTTTTCCCCTATAGATCAATTGTCCCAGCCATAAATGTTGCTAAAATAAAACATACGGTTTTTCACTGTAAAATGCAGCGCAGCCATCTGGTTCTTAGTCTGGGAGTACCTGGTGGATGTTCCAGGTGATTCAGTCTCCAGGGGCCTGCTCTGAATATTCTCTATTTCTTCTCAAGACTCAGCAAATGCACGCAGCCTTGCAGAGCCACACCTGGAGCTGTGCTCTTCCACGTTTAATCCACAGACTGGGCAGGGCCTCTGTAGGTCACCCATTTCATCCAAAGGAGAGTCAAGGATTACAAACTTTTATTTACCCATCCCAGCATGAAAGGAAATGTAATTTCAGCAAATCAGCCCATTTCTCTACATTCCAAAGTAGAAAGTATACCCTTCTGGAATGTGTCTAGAAAAGCTTCTCAACTACCACTTAAATTACCACACTTCGGGTTTTACGTGAAATCTTAGTTCTGTGACAGTTTTCCAAGGACTTGGAACCCAGTGCCACTGAGATGGTACTCATGTACAGCCAGATGTGCCTGAGATAACTGCCAAATATCAGTTGTCTTTCTGAAGCCAGCTACTTTATTGTGTGCTTAATGAAGAGGAGCTGCTACTTCATGGCCTTCCTATGGCAGAGTTTGAGTGCGAAATGCTAAAAAAAAAGTAAACCCACATAAATCTCATCAAATACTCTTCTCCCTAATGTTTAAAATCTTAATTCAAAACTGGCTGAAGTCAAGGGGGACCTGTCTGTTAACTTCAGTGGGGCTTAGATCAAGCTATGAATGTTTGACTAATGGCTGCTATGTTCCATTTAGATAATTACCTCTTTCTCCATCCCTTTTCAATTGCTCAAGTTTGCTTTGCCCACAGCATTATTTTGCATGTCATTTGCTTCTCTCTACTGCTTCTATGCCAGTGGCCTAACCATAAATGGGACTTACATTAGCTATATAATTATGTTTTCTGAGTATATGTTGAATATTTATTCATGTTTGAAGGTTACAAAACAAGTAAAAGTGTATTTGAGTCAGATAATGCTCTACAGACTTGGGAGGTCAGTCTTGTTTAAGGGAAATTATAGGTTAAAAGGGTGTGATGTTGATGATCTTTCATGCCAAGCTCAGCATTTCCTTTCTCAATCCCCACCTTGTCAAACCCTTGTGAAACTACTCAATCCCATTACTTTCCAAGATACGGAAAGCAGGCCTGTGTATCTTTCCAGCTGAAAGAGAGGAGGTTTAGACTAGAAATTAAGAAAAAATTATTTTAATGAGAGGGTGGGGAGGCCCTGGCACAGGCTGCCCAGAGCAGCTGTGGCTGCCCTATCCTTGGAAGAGTCCAAGGCCGGGCTGGATGGTCTTGGAGCAACCTGGGGTAGTGGAAGGTGTCCCTGCCCATGGCAGGGGGTGGGAGAAGATGGGCTTTGAGGTCCTTTCTAAGCAATACCATTCAATGAGTCTCTGGTTCTATGATCTCCTTGTGAGCACAGTAGATGCTGAAAGCCAAATTATCAGGCAAGCCTAAACCAGGAGTGTGGCATTAACTTCTGCAGGTGGAGATTTATCTCCTCTGGTGACCAGAGCTGGGCAGTCTCCAAAGCAGAAAACACAACTTGAAAAAGGGATGAGACTGCCAAAAGACAGGTCCCTCATGGCTTTGGTTTTGTAATTTGTACATAAATATGTTGTTCCACTGTACATTTAAAATAATGCCTGGACCATACAAGGCTCAGTTTCTGTATAGTGGAAAGAGTAAAGCACATGGTTAAAAATTTAAAAGTCTGGTTTCTCGCACGGGTTTCTCAGAAACTAATCATATTTGGTGAAAGTGGAATTGAAAGCAGCAACTCATTAGCAGTGCAAGTTTTCAGTTCATTAAGTCCTTAGAAAAATGTCTGAATGTTGAAAAACAGTTCCTACTGTTTCTTTGGGATCTCAACCTGTGCTCCCAAAACCCTTTTGGAACCTTACGATGGTCCTGGGGACTAAGAAATGAGTACAAAGAGACATTTGTGGGGGTTGGGTCCTTTCCCGCCCCTCAGCTGGGCACCGCATCCTCCTGGTTGTGGCACACGCTTTAAGGGGCCACTGCTTGTGCAGGCATTTAAGTGCTTCTGTGAAATGGTGCAGGTGGGAGGAGAGTGGAAGGCAGGAAACCAGAGCACAGGTAGCAGGAGGGGTGAACAGAAACGTGGTTGTGTAGAAAGAGGCAGTGAGAGAGAAGCAGTGTAAGGGACATTTGTTAATTGGAAAATGTCTTGCAGAAATTCCAAGGAGGAGGAGGAGGAGGTTTTAACCAGAGAGCTCTTTGCAGAATGGTGGAGTCCTTGAGTGCAGCAGGGAGCACGGTGACATCTTTTATCTGAAATGCCAATGTCCTCTGGTGTAAGAAAGTCTTACTTTCTCTGGAGCTGAAATGTCTAATTTTGGGACTGACAAAAATTTTACGAGATCTTTTCATGGAGATAGAGTATGTTCTTCCAAGGGGGTTGGAAGTAAGTTTTCAATCTATGAAAATTGAATTGGTCCAAAATTTCCAGAACTGTTAACAGAGAGTGAAAGCAAACCTTCACAAAGCAGCCACCAGTTGGCAGCTCTCACTTGGCCTGGTGAGACCTTGGCTCCCACAAAGATCCTCCACTTGGGTTTTAAAGCACTCCTGACAGATACCCTGAACACCAGGCATCGATGCACCACTTTCTGGCACAAGGAACACTTCGAACAGGACTCCTCAACAAGAGAAACTGAAGCTGTAGGTCAGGCAAGGGCATTTGCATGAGATTCCTGCTTATTTTTGCATAGGTCTGTCTTGCCTCTTTTCCCCTTATTGAGGTAAAAAAATCTACTCTGAACTATAAGAGATGCTTGCACAAATCTAAGAGAGAGTGCAACAAAACACTATTTCTGGGGATCCAGGGCATGTTTCCTTCACTTAATTCGTGCTGTGCCTGCTCTGTTCTGCACTCACAGGTAACAAATCACTTAGAGCAAGGAAAAGAGAGAATTGTGGCTCCCTTTCTTCTCTGCATTCACCTGGGGAATTTATTGGGCAATGAAAAGCATTTTGGCTCCGGTGCTGAAAAGGTGACACTAGATATGACATTTCCCTGAGCATGGCCAGGGACTGCACCTCTCCTCAGGCTCTGGCTGAGGGCTAACCAGGAGGTAAATGAGGCAGTAATTGTGCCACAGCTGCAGCACTGGGATGTTCACAGCAGCTCTTTCCTCAGCTGTAGCTGACTGCAGCTGCAGGATGGGGAAACGTGCACAGGGCTGCTGGCCACAGGGCACACAGCACAGTGCAGTCAATCCTTCAAAGCTGCTGTTCTTCCTCCAAGTTCTGGAATTTTTCTAGATTAATTTCTCCTGCTCAATTTTCAGGAATTTCTGTTTATTTTGCATTAGTTTCTCAACAGAACTGTGCAACTGCTGTAGGTTTCTGTGCCGCCAATGCATTCCTGCACTAAAAATGAGCAAAGTAAAGCATTTCAGGCTTTATTTTAAAGCTTTAACTCTTCAATTCCAAATCAACTTATGGCATACAGATTCATGACCAATGTACTCTTGTATATGGCCTCAGTCCAGCAAAGCACTTAAGCACATGCTTAATTTTAATTTTGAACTAAATGGGGCAGTGAATCACGCGCTCTAAATGAGGTTAAAGTTAAAATTTACCATGTGTCTCTTCTGGATGGGGGCTCTGTACACTATTTCCACTTCTTGCCAGCATTTCCATTACTGAGAAATATTCTTCTCACTTTTCACCTTCTATTTATTCACTGTTTTTGAATAGTTTTCTTTGCCTCTTTATCAAATGCATCTAATTTCTGTGAAAACCTATGATATCAATTCAGCATACATAAACTGATAGCAAGACAGAATCCCAAGGCAAATGCCCAGTGGAATTTTTCCTCTTTTGTATTTTTGAGGTTCCTGCAGCTTATTCCCCATTCATAGATATATATATGAATTTAAAGGCAATTTGAAACAGCTATTGCTGCTTCTTCTCATCAAAGAATTTTAAAATCGTATTTGCCATATCAAAAATACTCTAGAGACTGGAAGGATTTGTGATTATTTGATTAGAAGCAAAAATTCAGAAATTAATTTCAGTCACTTCTACACTCAGCATCTTTGGAAAGATGGAGATAAGGTGATCCCTTTATCTTATGTCGTAAATCATTCAGCTGGAGTGTATCAACATGATCCCTCATCCCTTTTACTAGCAGGAGACAAACTCTGAGATATCTATTAGAATAATGGGATAATGTGCAGGAAGAAGTGGAGGGAACAAGAAACTTGTTGATGGGGTTTTTTTACTTTAAAATGTTATTCTGTGCAGGAAGGGCTGCTTTCAGCTTCTGTAATTAGCCTGAAACTTGGAGCTCATTGATCTCTGAGGGAATGAATGCACACAGATTGTGGCAGCAGTCAGAGCAAAGCAAGGCAAAACAAGGAGTGAGAAAAAAATCGGCAGCTTTACGGCAGATGTTCTGCAGCTGCTGGACTCCATTTCTTCCCCCCTTTGATTGTGTGATATGAACTCAGTGAAGAGCTTTTCCTTCTCTTACTCTGCATTTCCCTGCATGACTGGATCCTTGTGGGAATTAACAGCAGGTCAGCAAGCCTGTCTGAGTCTGAGTCTGACATTGGTCTCAGCACAGTCCATTTCTACCTGTGAGAAATCTAGTCGAGAGAAGCAAGAAATTCAAAACAATAGAGGGAGTGAACAGCAACAAGGCTGCAGCTGGCATTTTGTTTAGATTCTTGGGATGTCTGTGTTGTAGATAACTAATAATAGTATAGTGTAGTTAAAATAGCCAATGAATCTACTGTAGTAGTTGAGCAACGATGGACAACTAACACGAATGATAAACATACAGAAGTGTATACATATGACACTGGCTCTTGGAATAAACACTTTTTGCCTGCACTTTATGTTAGAATTAGGGTGTGTCGCGTGTCCACCTCAACTGCGACCAATCCTCATTACCCGTTTATTTTTAATACGTAAGGGGGAAAAAATATCTCCTGTTAATATCAGGATTAAGTTTTGTAGTACAGTTATTGGGAAATTTGTTTTGCATTTGAATTTTCTGTGCCTCATTCTTACTTGTTAATGCTCCAAAAAGGTGGCTAGTCCTCATCCTTTTGCACAAAGAGGAAATTTTTGTGTTCCAGGAGATAATTCAGAACTTGCTCCAGCAGTTGTACGTGTTGCTAAAAAACAGGTTTTAGAGCTTTTCATACTCCCTTTTTATCTCTTTTATGGAGGACTTTCTTTTTAAATTTGGCAAATACATATTTATTCCTTGGGTCAATTAACAGAAAAATTACATTTTGTTTTTTGTTGGCTAGAGCAATTTCTTATGTCTACTGAGTGGTAACATTTTAAAAACATTTAAATTACGAATATGCTCTAAAAGTCCTGACTAATGATTCATTCTGCATCCATTCATTCGCTGTATATTTCCCTTGGTGTTTAAATCTTCCACCTCAGCTAAATTGACATTACTCAAACATTAGGTAAGGGCTGCTCACAAGAAAGGTTAATTTATGGAGAATTCTAAAAGAGCCACCAGTAATACTTGAACTCAATGAGGGAATTCATCTCTCTTTAAGTTATTGAGTGTACACAACTTTTTGTGTGTCTTCCTCACATGAACAACATTTTGGGCAAAGAATCATTGCCTTGATGAAGTCTAAGCACAGTAACAACGCAAAGAGGGGGGAGATATCTCAGTGCTCACACTGGATTTGCAAACACTCATAAAGCTTGTGGAAATTCTGCCAATTTAGAAGTCCAAGGGAGCTGAGGACTCCAAGCAAGTGCATCCAATCCCAAGTGAACCAGCCCTGGTCATTTTTTAAAGCAGAGAAATGGCTTTGGCAATGGTCTGGTCAAACAGAAAACCTACCTCAGCTTAGAGTAAGGGATAATTTCTGTGCTGCTCTGGCCAACACGGACAGAAAGAGGAGGGGGATTCATTTCCACTTGCTTGCTCTCATCTGTGGTGTTGCAGGATTGCACATAGGGGAGCCCTTTCCCCATCATGCTCTTCCACCCTTTATTTAGTCTTCCTCAGGTTTTCCTTGTATTTATACACAGAGATAAATGCTGGTGTGGCCAAATTCATCCCCTCTTACTCTACCTGGTACCTACTGGAGGCTGTTCCTACCTACACAGAGACACTTCAAATTCTTGGTGGATGCACACTAAGGACTTCTTTAGTTTTATTACCAGAATAAACCAAAGGAAACTCATAAATGCCTGCCAGAAACATCACAGCACAGATTAAACTGTTGGCCCTACTCAACCAGTCCCACGTCCTGGAGCTTAAGCTTGTGAGCCCAATATGTGCCAAAATTTTGCCTTAGAGTGGAGACCTCACAAATAATCTTTAGTATCCAAACATTTCTGGTTTGTTGGTTTCAGTCTACTTCTCTTTGTCCTCATTATGTATGAAGAGAATAAGGAGATGTTTTTTCTTACCTATTTCTCCTCTTTGTAGTGTATTGATTGCTTTACACTTCCTTAGAAAGATCAATATTCCATTAGGGGCAGAGGAATAGCACTACAGGAGAAACAACCCTGGCTGTTGCCAAAATGGAAAGCTCAGTGTTCGAAGACAAAAGTTTTTTTTCCAGAAGTGGAATGAAAATCTTTTGGATAACTGAGCAAATGGTGGTGTATTTCTACAGACTGGCTGGCAGGTGTAGCTGTTTATTGTCAAGAGAAATTGGTTTGCCCATCCCCAGCAAATATTCATTAAGCCAGGAAACCTGATAAATGTGCAAAAGGAAACAATTTAGGAAGATGGTACCAAGCAGGAGTGCAAGAAAAGGATGGAATGATGTTCTGTTTAATTTCACTGGTGCATGGTGCACAGAGTTACAGAGATGCTGTCACACCCAATGCCTGTTTTTCCTAAACCTTCTGTTTCTGTGCTGTGGGGCTGCTCATGCAAGTGAAACCAGCACAGTTGGGCCTTCTCAGAAGTTATTTTCCAGCGTGTTGGAAGGTGTATGTGATGTTTTTCTTCTTTGATTTTCTTAATTGCATTTTCATAATGAATAGGAACCTGTATAATCATAAAATGAGGCTTTGTAATTATGATAGGTACAGGTATAACTAAAAATCTTTACAAAATATCGTGGATAAATGCAGGTTTTCTTCTATGAAGATGTTTTAAAAGATTAGCAGGGGTGTTATTTGTGTTTGCAGGTTTGGAGTCAAATGGGAGGTACCTATTGATTTGCAGCACTCCACATATTTAGCAAAAAAATTTAGCTTGGCATTCCTGGGAATTTTCATCAATATTTCCATGCCTCAAAGGAGCCCAGATTCCTCCCTGTACAGATGCTGTACAGCAGATGTGGGGAGTCTGTAAGAAATTTCATTATTGAGACTCAGTTTCCTCAATGTCCAAAGAAGGAGGCACTTAAAAATTTCAGAACTGGCCCCACTGTGTTCTCGGAGGAGTAACACTGGTCTTGAGTTTGACTCTTGATGCACAAAAGGTTTCTACTCTTGCTTGAATGCCTGAATGGACCCTGGAAGGACTGAATTCCTGTAAGTCCCATATATCAGGTGCAGCTTTTAACCTTAGGGTATAGTGGCATCTTTGGTATAATCCCAGAATCCTTCCAGATCATTATTTAAAAGAGTTTTTTGTAAAAATAGATAGATAGATAGATAACCAATTTAGTAATGAGCTCATTTTAGAATTAATTTTTTCCTAAATGAGAATAAATTTCCTTAGAAATAATACTGAAGTCTGACAATGTAATTTTTTTTAAAAACCCCAAACATTTATATTAGAAACAGAGTACATTATACACCTATGAAGCTTATCTTTATCATAGGTGGGGAATGTTCTGGATAAAAACACCCCTTTCTCCCTGAACAGTACTTTTAATTAGAAATGTCAGAAAAATATATGAATATAATGTGGGTTGGGTTTTGACTGTAGCTTTGAATTTCCTCCTCAAATAGTATCAATGGGGATTGTACAGCTAAATCTCGGCACACTTAATTCCATGGATCTCTTTATTGTGCTTGAGAGGAAAAAATGGGAAAGCAGAAAATTGTCACTCAAGGACATAACATTTGACATGGCCACGAGCCAACGGAGTAGAAGATGTAGTAAAGCCTGGAGAGTGGTGACTAACAGTGAGTGCAGTGATGCTGAGCAGAGCTGGCACTGGCACTGGCACCAAACAATTTCAACTGAAGGTGTATCAAGGTTTTTTTGTCAAAATAACTTTTTTGCTGGTATTTCTAGAAAAAGACACTGATGTGGATTGGTGCGGTCTCTGATTATTTCCAGGTTTGGTTTTGATTTTCTCCTTTGTGGGAGAAAGGTGTTATGATCTGCCTTCCTAATATACTATGCTGAATTTGAAGATGAAGTGAATAGGAATTACAAATCTAGAGGAGGAATTTCTCACTCTGTCAGGATTTCTCCTCCTACATGATTTCATCATGGTCACAGTTTTACTCTTCTCTGGCACAAGGAGATTTTGAGCACTTTTGAGTCACCATTGGGAAGACTTGGGCCAACCCCAAGTGGTGATGAGACAACAGCGAGGACACAGGAGGATGGGACTCGTGTTTCATGCAGGATTCGTGGAGGGGCTGCATCCACTGGCTGGTGCCCTTTGGGAAGGGAGCAGGCCCAGCCCTGGCTGTTTCCCAGTAAGCAAATAGATAACAGCAATGACTGGTGCAGTGATAGAACCCAGACAAGGGGCCAGATCTGGGGGATGGAAGAAGGGAAGAACAGCATTTCAGCAGTCTGCTGAAGGAAATACAGACATCTCACCAGCTGCTGCCCCTTCTCCACGAGACAGGCGGTAGCAGGGGCGCAGAGGCAACATTTAAATCAGCGCTGGCTCATTGAAGCAGTTTCAGTGTGAAGGCAGGGTTTTGCAAAGCCACGAGGAGGGATTTACTCCAGCAGAAAGCTTTTCTTGACAAATTGCTAGTGGCAGAGTTTCCTCTCTGCTCTGTGGTCCTTTGGTGCAAAGGGCCAAACTTTTGCCAAGCTCATCACTGAACCCTCCAACTTTTTTTTTCCACAGCAACTGAGCTCCAACTTCAAAGCTAAGGATTTTTACTCTTGCTTTGCAATAAAGAGGAGAAGGAAATACATTCAATAAGCTAAAACAAAGGACATACATGATGATTTTAAAAAAGAGTATTTTAAGAATCTCACTTGTTTTTAAGTCAAAACATAAACTATACATCTTTCTCTTGCATCTCTTACTGACTGATTTTGTTAAAGGTGAACAAGAAATGTCGTGTCCACTCATTCAAGCACCAGCTGCTAGTTTAAAAATCCCCCTCTTTTTCTCCCTTTTTCTTTTCTTTTCCCCTCAGAAGGGAGAATTACTGCCCTGATGTGAAATGTAGGATTATCCTTATTGCTCCATTCAGTGGCTCCAGGCTCATGCTTGCACCATGGAGAGCACAGCTTGGCTTCTGCTTTCATCCAGTTTCTCTCCTGCTCTCTTTGTGCGGGGATGAAAAACCTCAGCCCTTTGGTCTGGGGGCTCAGCTCATCTTCCCAGTGCAGCAGGTCTTGGTTTGTGGGCAAAATTCTCCCAGCCATGAGAGCAAAGACCAGTCTGAGTTTTCAGTAGCATCGAAGCCAGTAGTGCCTTCTGACGTTATCTGCATTTACAGTGTCAATAAATGTTTGTTTGAAGTCTCTGTGGGAGAGTCAGGATTCCGGGCACTGCCTGTGGGAATTTTCTAGGCCTTTTGTCTCTAATTAATCACAGAATATATACGTTAAATTATTTATAAAAATAAGTTATTCCCTTTGAAGGCTTTAATTATTTAAAAGGCTTTTAATTTCTCTTCCTAAATAGCTCTTGCAGGGACCTCTTATCTGCTTCAATGTGGGAGGGTCCAGTTTGCATCATTTTTTATGCCCCTTGAAGCTGGAATTGTATGTGGGAAAGTGTATCCCTGAATTTTCTACACAGCGTGGTCCGACAGGAAAATCAGAAAATAACTAGGTGGAGAGTGGAGATAGCAGAGGTTTTTCAGGCCCACGTGTGTGTGTCCACACTGAAATGGGAAAATGACCTCATCAGGGAACATGGATGAGCCCAATTCCAGCTCTCACACACAAAGGATTAATCCACAGGTTGGAAAATGGAAAGTTACCTGAAAAGCTCACGGTGTTTTCTTTTTTTTTCCCTCTAAATGTAATATTTCTGTGTAAAAATCCCACAGATTCCAGATTTAAGGTATCCATGGGCACTGTTTTCCAAGCATCTGGCAAGGTATTTCCAGAAGGGGCTATAATTAACAGTATTTGAAATCTGCCAAGGAGCATTTTTCTGCCCACATCATCATTAAAACAATTTTTCTCAGGGCTCCACTTCTTAGGAAAAAGCAAACAGTTGAGAAAAGACTAGTCATGGTCCAGGAAAACAGCAAAGTCCAATTAAAAGTACTCCAATGGGCTATAAATCAGTAAAAACCAATTCTCTTGCATTATTTGAAAGCTGGTGGTTCTCCCCATTAATAAAGTGGCCAGAACAGTAATTTTGTAATGCTGCTGAGCCATGGTTTGGATTCCACTGGAGCAAAATTAATCCTGAAAGAAACCTCCTGAAACCAGAGGCTTTGCAGCTGTACTAAAGTTGTCTGCCTCGGTCTGTAAGTGATGAACAACATTTATTATATTCTTACCTTGCCAAGGCACTCGATTTTCTTCTGCTCTGGTTAAACACATCACAGAAATGCACCCACACAAGTAGAATTTGCACACTCACCTAGGACAAAAGCTTTCCTTACTTTTAGTCCTAAAACCAGGTTTTCTGTGGCTGATGAATGGCAGGGTTTCCTTAGGATGCCAGGGTTTCATTTGGAAAGGATGACATCTGACGTAATTTGTTCTTTATTGCAGAAATAAAATTATTTTGATTTAAATGTAAAACGAAATTATTAGGAGATGGAACTTGCATAACCATGAAGTAGAAGGTAACTCCTACAATGGTTGGGAGACTGCTAATGCTGATGGGTTAAAATAGTTTTTAATGACACGCTGTGAAAAGGTGAATTTTAGCATTATGATTCCTGTGAGGACCAGAATGAATGCAATCTGCTTACTGTTCCCTAGCTTTGCAGGAGGGCTGATAGAACCTTTTTCCCTGTCTTCTGGAGTAACTTTGACCAGAAAGGCAAAAGGTTCTGGGAACTCAAGAAGTTCAGTGCCAGCTCAGTTGCCACCTGTGTTATCTGCCTATGCAGGCATGGTTTGGCTGGTGAGCTGTGAACTGTTCCTTTCCCAGCAAGAAAAAGAGAGTATTAGGAATTTCTGGCAGAAACTCCTATTGCTGAGCCTTTACCCTGCATTTTATAAATGTATTTAATCGTATCTAATCTTGCTTGTGTCATCTGTGACTGAGGCTGCCTTTGGTACAATGCTTACGTGGAATATGGACGTGATGAGAGGAAAATATTCTGGTTCAGGAAACTGCAAATCTCCATCAAAATTAGTGCTTGTGGTACATTTGGCATAGCAATGGCAAGAATGAAAAAAGGATTTCAGATTTTTTAAAAAACTTTTTGTAGTCTAATATTAAAATATTAATATTAAAATTTGGAATTACTCCAGTCGGAGGAAGTAGGTTTGTCTTTTTACTCTCCAGTAACTTGAAAGTTTAGCTTTTCAAAATTTTTCTAAATCAGAGAAAAAAGAAAGAGGAAAAAAAAATCCCCTATAATTAATTTTTTCTCTTTTATTCTGTGCCAGAAAGAAACAGAGGAAAGATATAGGAACAAAAGAAATATTATTATTTCACAAGAAATAAATGGTCTTTTCTGAAACAGCATGGAAAAAAACAACACTGCTAAAAACTTTTCAGCTTTAAAAAAGGTCCAATCTTCACAAATAGAAATGTTCACCAACTTTCCTCCTAATGAAAGGAGAAACTAGGTTAGACCAAATTGCTGTGTTACTATCAGATTGACTGAAAATCGGATCTAATAAAACACGACAAATTACATTTTTGTGTCCTTTGTGCATGGTTGAAGCTCTGGCAATGGCAGCAGTAGCAGATACTTTTGGGAAAGAGCATGAAAATATAAAGCACATGTTGCTTGTGCTCTCCTTGTTACTCTCACACTTGCTTCTACGAGCCAGCAGTTTAGGGACTCCCTGAGCCAGAGGTTGCCTCTGCTCTGTTGGCTTTAGCTATCCTCAGTGAGCAACCTCCCCTCATGGCTTTCAGGGGGTCTCCTTTTGGACATTTGGCGTTTCCCTCTCTGCAATACCCTGTGACAATTTTCTGTGCCAAGAAGCAAGTAAACAAAGCACATCCATAACTTTTAGTAGCTGATGTATATATTTATTTCAGAATTACCAATCCTGCTCATTGCATCTATCTAGGCTGATAAACCTTCTCTGCTGCACCACATCCCCTTGCTGCTACTGCATCTGCATCTGTTAGTCCTTTGATGCCTCCTACTAGGATAGATGCTGGCTTTCCATGCAATAAAACCAATGTGGACCAAGCAACAGGCTCAGAGGAGGAGCAGCAAAGGGGACCAGGACCTTTGGGATGCAGGACCTTGCAGTATCCTGGTGTGTATTTCTGCCAGCTGCACTTCCACTGCCTCCCCCAGCTTTGCCTCCACAGGAGCTGGGAGCAAAGGTCAGTCTGTACCTGACTGTTTTACAATGCCTCAGACCAGCCTGGACTTGAGCTGATGTATTTTGGATTGTTTGTCAGACTGACACAAGCAGAGCAGTGCCGACCTTGCTGGGGGAGAGCAGGAAGCAGATTAAGGCCATTGGTTTTCTGTGCTCCAGCACCTTTGATTTAAAGTAATCCTTGTGTGTACAGGGCTTGGATAATGCATTTCTGCACCTGGGAGGGAGGGAGGGAGATGGCAGCTGGTACAGGTGACCAGAGGGATTGCTTCACCTCCTGGGTCATGCAGAGCTTCTCTGGCTGCAGGTGCTGTTCTGGGCAGCCAAGCCCATGCATCATCATCCCTGCCAAGGCTCTCAAGCTTGACGTGGCAGTCACACAACCATCTCCCACTCACATTTCATTACAGTCTGGCCTTTCTCTTGCTGCTCCACAGTTCTCTGCTGTATCCCCTTTCTCCTGTGGTGCCTTCCAGGCTCACAGGCTCACCAAGGACACAGCTGAGGGTGACTCTGTGCCCCAGCCAGGAGGCATCTTCTCCTTGGCTCCTTGCAGCTTTGCTCTGTAATCCCAGCTCTCCCTGCTCCTTTACCTGCCTCTTCTGCTGTAATAGTTTGAAAGCATTCCAGTCATTCTGCAAATTCCCCAGGGCTTACCAGACCTGGGATGGTTCACCTTGCCTGTGGATGGGGCACACTCGTGGCATTGATTTGCTTTGAGAATCAGCTATGAGAGGGGGTAAATCAACTGTTCTGGAGGAGGTACTGCCACCCTCTGCAGCTCTGCAGGGCTGTCAAAGCATGGAATGAAGTGGAGTCAAGGGACCAAACTCACCTCTGTACAAAAAAGCCTGTGCAATAGTACAAATCCTACTTAAACCCTTGGATCAAGATATGTTTTGTCCTGGTCCTTGAAACAGAGAGACTCAAAGTGAAAGGGAGTTCTTGAATCAGGTGCTCCAGAATTAAATGCCTGCAGATGGGTGTCTAAAATGAATGGAGGTTACCTCCTGTAGCGAATTTAAATGATGCTATATTGATTTCCCAAGAGAGTAGAGAGTATAAGGAAGATATTTTGTCCAAAACCAAAAACCAAAAACCCCACAAACTGGGTGGAATATGATGTTCACAAGCCTTAGCCCCCTTTGAACCACTCAAATCTTGCTCAGATTCCATTCTGCAATTTTTCCATTGAGTTCTATAGCTACTTGCAATTACAGAGGTATATCAGCACCTGAAATGGGGAACTGGGGAAGAAGCTGAATTAGATTAACTGCTGTTCTTTTCTTTGATGTGTTAGCTCTGTGCTCCTATGATAGAAACCTTTTGTCTTATCCAGCGCAAAATCAATGCTGCTTCTAAATCCCAGCTCCAGAGGACTTGGCAAATACATAACAGAATAGCTATCATTTCTTAAATAATCCAAAGCAAAGTGAATTTCCCATTACTCCTGCATAATCTTTCCAGTGTCATTAACACAAGTAGCTCACCCTGCCATAGGAATTTTCCTATTTTCTTTGGGTTTTTTTTAATAAAAAATGATAGGTTAGAGAATAGTTTTTCTTATCTGTTTGCTTTGTGTCTTAAGCACAGTCTATTTTTAATATAGTGTTGGAGATATGCAAATAAAATACCACACGAGAGTCTTCCACCTGAGAAATTAAAAGTTGTTTGTCATTCACGAGTGTACTGAGATGATCCTTCTCAAAACCTTTGCAACAGCTTCCTTCCCCAAACCTGTAAGAGCTTGATGAATTAGAAATCAGAATTTTTTTCTTCCCAAAAAAAGAGGGTGACCAGGCCCTGAGATGACACGGAGGGTGTCTGCAGAATTGTCTCTACAGCTGTGCTGGTGCTGCTCATGCCTAACACTGAGCACTCCTGTCAGATGGGGCTGAACTACAGGGTGAGTTTGTGATGCCTGTGAACATCCTCAGGGGATGCAGCCCCTGCTTCTACTCTGTGCTCTCAAGGGAGCTCCCCAGAGACGAAAAGCTTTAACCCGCTGAGCAGCCCTCTTTGGTGGGATGTTTGCTCTACATCCCATGAAGCCAGGTAAGAAACACTGAATCTCTCCTCCATGTTCCCATGTCAGATCATAATTTTTTATTCTATTAACCACTGATTAATGCTGAATCTCCACCAAAGTAGCAGGACGGCTTGCTTAGAAAAAGGATGCTGTGGCCCACGGAAAAATAAACAGGCCATGTTCTTTCTGACCTCTTTTCCAGAACCAGTCACTGGTACACAGATGTAAATTTGACCATTGTGTGAAGAAAAGGCCTTTTTCTTCCATCCCACCTTTCCATTGCCCTGCCAAGCCATGCTCTGTCACAACCAACCTTCTCTCTGACAAGCCATGGGCAGTTGGGTTGTTACACCTGTTCCATATTAACCTTAGCTCTTGTCCAATGCCATTGCTCCAGCAGATAGGACTTGAGTCATATTTGACCCACAAACACTCCGGTTTTAGGCCCAGACATGAATTTTGTGTCAGTCAGCCCTAGCTGTATCACAGTGTTCTGCATTGGAAGTGTGGACACATTAGCCTGTGTCTTGCACTCTAAATGAATTTATTTAACTTTCCAAGTTCAAGAGCTCTTGGCATTTTCTGCAATGAAAACTCTACAGAGTCAGTGAGGCATCTTTGTGGCTTCCTATAGTGAGACAGCTCCTCCCATTAATTTCCATCCTTTTCTCACTCCTTACTGAACACCTTTAGCTAGAAGAGACCAGGAGATGCTCTGATAGAGATTGCTAGAATTCAAGAATAGCTCAAGTGAAAATCTCAAGTGACACTCATTTCAGTGCCTCAAACCTTCAGCAGGAGTGTGGAGATTTTGAAAATACTGAGGTGACAGAATGACATAAAGGAGCTGTGTTGGAAGGGAAAGCTGAATTTAGTAAGTGCAACTTCTTGTTAAAATTTTCAAATTATGTTAATTTTTTTTGTATTTTTAATTTTATTTTTAGCTTGGTAGATAAGAACTGCAAAGGACTCAAAATAAGATTTCTAAATTAAATTTGGACCTTATATGATGTATGGAGGGAACAAATTAAAGAGCTAACAAGCTTCTGCTTCATCTCCAGACTGTGACAGATTCCTTACTTGATGTCAACAGAACATCTGCTGCCTGTCCAGCATCCCTCTGCATTTCATTAGATTGTGATTCATGTTTTCAGAGGACTCAAAAGCTTTTCAACAATATCATGTCCCCAAATCTGCTGAACTCTCTTCTGCCAGGTATTATGGGAAGGCAAACTGAAAATATGTTCCATGGCTCAGAGAAGTAGCTGCATGTCGTACCAGAGACACCAGGGCTGGTGGATAAATGGAGATAAAGTCGTGAGCTGGAGGATGCAGAGATAATGTTTCTTAAATGAGACTAAAGTTGTGAAAAGCAGTGTGTGTGGAGAAGGCAAAAGGTGGATGGAAGGAAGGTCTCCTGGCAGTTTGGGAATTCCATGGTGGATGCTCCTTGTACAACCCCCACAGGGGCTGCTTGCATGCACAGCAAGAGCAGAACCATTTCTGCCTGGAGTATCTGCTGTATTTTTCCAATGTTCTTGTTATTCTTTGTCTGACGTTGTCCCAAATCTCTCCCTGCCATTTTGGCTTTTAATACCAAGTTCTCTTACATTTTGTGAGCATCAGCTCTTCTCAGCTGGTCTCGGTGCTCCTGGGGATGCCTCGCATTTGTCTTGTCCATCAGACTGCAGGAGTAACTGCTTGTGGGTTGTTATTTCCCTAGATGTTAAACTGAGAGAGATGGAGTGGTTTCATTTCCTGTTTGCCTTCACCTTCACTTCCCTCTGAATGCTCTTGGTAGATGTATTCATTAAGGATGCACTCATGAGCAAATATAAATAAATGATATGGAAAGAAATATCCATCTTCTGCTTCTAGAGATCATCATGTTACATGTTTCGAAGCTGACCTAACAGGATATTGAAATAAATTAATTATTTTTTCAAGTTTCATTCAAATGGATATTGGAACCCAGGAAATCTGATTTTCTGATAGTGTTGTGAACCAATTAATTTTTTTAGTATTGATATTTTAATGTGCTCTCTTTCTGAAACATTCAAAGAGCCATTAAAAACTTCCACATCTTTTATTTATCCAACAGCATCTTCACTGAAGTGTTTCCAAAGCAATGAGAAAAGGGATAATGAATAACAGCAAAGAAAACCATTGAGGCTCTGTGTAGTAAAAAAATCCCAATCACACAAGTTCCCTAAAACAAATTCATACTGAAAACACGTGGTGAAGAAACTCACACTAAAGCAAACAGAATTCCAGCCCAGGTGTCCTGCATTACCTTTTTTTAACCACAGCCTTAGGAAGGTTATTGATGTTACTCTAACTGCTGTGGGGAAGACAGCAGAAATCCCTAGACTTTTTTTTTCTTTTGAGGTCCAGAACTGCATTCCTTTGTTCTATCATGAAAATTACAGAGTATCAAGAAACGAATAGCAGCACCACACTTCCGATTTCAGGAGATTCAGCCCCTTAGAGACTGTTTTGGTTTATTTTAAGCTTTTGGAAACTCTTCTTGTTCCTTGATTATGAACCTCATCTTGCATAAATCACACAGCCAAAAGCTCCAGCAGTACAACACAAATTTGCTTGTGGTAAGGAGAAAGGGATCACAGTTAAAATGTGTCAGCTTTTATTATTATTATTGTTATTTTTATTATTAATTGCTATTAATATCATGTGTTGACCTACTCCAATCCCTGTTCTAATGCTTATTGATATTATTAAGCATTCCAGAATATGAGAAAATCTTTATTATCTTCAATCAGGCTGGTACTTTAATAAATTACTGTTTTTCTTTATAGAAAGAGACAGAGCAAGATTGTTCAGAGGGTTCCACATACTCTATTTTGCTCTGTGTGCATGATGCTTGATTAAAATAGAAGTGTACTCAATTTATTAAAGCCCTATTCAGCAGAAATATTGTATAATATAGGCATTCTTCTCCTTTTGACCTGTTTAGCAGAAATGTAGCTGAATAGCCCAAATCAGGGCAAGGATGCACAAAATGCACTGCACAATTTAATAGTTTTAACTTGCTGAGGCACTTCCTAGCACAGCCTGTGACATGTAAATCCAGCTTTGCAAAAACGGACTGTTTCCATAAATTTAAGGGTAAAAGCTGCATGCAATAAGACTGGGTCTTTAAGTTACTATAAACTAAAAATTATATGGCAAATCCAAACTCTCCTACATACTGATTTTTTTAAATCAATAGAACTAAGCTGAAATTGAAAACTGGAATCATTATATTTTGAAAATAATATTATAAAACTTCCAGTTTCAAATAATGTGATATATTATTTTCTTATGTATATCATGCTTAAGGCTGAAAAAGATACCCATGAATTTAAAATTGATTTTTATCCCCAGTTAAAGTGAAAAGATACTTACCAGAATCTCTGGAAAACTGTGTGAAGTCGGTGCCCTTCACACAAAATGTAACTATTTAAATATACAATTCAAACCCAGGGGAGACAACCAGCATCCCATTGTCACAGGACTGAAAATGTCTTCCTCACTTTTATCTTATAATATGATGGATAAGTTAAATTTCATTTGTTTCAGGTTTAAACAAAGATGCATCTTCTCCATAACGTGGAGGCAAATAGAAACCCTTGACTGTAGACACGTAGCTGTACCTACCCTGTTACCAGAGAGCCACGAAAACCACTGGGGGTGTCTTCTGCCAGCAGCTAACTGACAAAACTTCTCTATTATTTCCCTTAACATTTCTTAATTAACTCATCAGCAGTAAAAAATGCTCCTCTGTAACCTGGAAGCTTTAAGGATGGAGGCTGAAGCGGCGTATTAGTCCCTATTTTCATGAGTGCTGTAGCTGCCACTGTGTTTCCTGTGGAAGTTCTCACATCCTCGGGCAGATGGAGAGCAAACTGCGAGCTGACACTAAAAGCACACGCCGGGGGCTCCGTGCCTCTCACCACGTTTTCAATTAGTGTCTGTAGGTGCTAACAGAGTGTGTGAGGTGTCCCAGACACAGCCCTCTCTTGCATCATTCACGGCAATTTAAGAAGGGAAAAGCCTCTGCTGGGAGCAGATGGCTCGGGCAGTAATGCCTCCTCTTCTCTTCTGGCTTCTCAGCATCTGCTTTGAGTTTTGGGCCACCTCTGTGGTTCCCAGAAACACATTAGGGGCAAACACAGTCCATTTTCATTAGTGTGCAAAACGAGAGCAGAAAGCTGTTTTCTTCTGCGTGGAGCATAGTGGAACTAGTGGAACAGCTCTAAAAGACGAAGGGTCTTTGCAATGGGGTTTTAGTTGATAAATGTTGCCAGAGCACTATTGAGACTTTCACAAGATTAAAATGCACATGTTTGCAGAGAAATGATGTTAGTAAACCAATGTCCTAGTGCTGCATCATTACTGTTGGAGAAACATTTTGCTCTCAAATGGATCCCTCTCAGTGCCACAGTTTTTGTTTCTTATGTAAGCTCAGTAAAAGTGGTGATGAGATGAAGCTCTGGCGAGAGTCCTTCTGTGCTCAGCACACCTAAATAGATGAGGCTGCGGAGAGGGACCCCTGGAAGGGGGGTACCCCCTCAGCCCTGCAGCCAACAGCAGCCCATCAGTGTGCTCTTGTCACACCAGAACTCTCTTACACGATGTCTAAAACCATCTGAGCACCCAGTGGGGAGACTGAGCTGGCACCTTGTTTCAGAATATGACAGCTTTGAGAATCTGGGAGGGTTTTCATGTCCTACCAAATCTAAATATGTTCCTCCGGTTAATAGAAAATCAGGTGCATTTTCAAGGCCATGGTGATGTTAAATTGTTCCTTTGAAGCTCTGTAACTGCTGGTGTAAGAGATACCTTGATACAGAAAGATGTAAAAAAGCTCAAATGTTTTACTGACGTCAAAAGGGCACTTCATAAAGAATATGGGCAAGTTACAGGGCACGGCTAAGTGCTACATTGCACTAAGAGAGGACTGACTGTAGAAAAATGTAGTGTGAAATTCTGTGTTGCGGCAGTAAATCCAGGAAATATAAACTTTTATCTGAGTTCTCAAACAGATATCACCACAAATTCTTTTTTTTTCAGCCAGATGAGATGTAATTTGGGTGAAAAATCAAATAAACTGGAGTCCCACTCATCTTGTTAATTCTACTTCTGATTTTTCTTTACTCTTTTTTCTCAGAGACAAAAGTAAGTTTACACTAGTCTTTGTGCTTCGTAGCTCAGTTTTCTCCTGCAGATACCTTCTGGAAAACTCAAAATAGAACAATGGAAAGTAATGAAGGCAAAATATCAGTTTGCTCCGATACTGAAAATACAATCAGTGCAATTTGTCAGGCTCATCTGCCCTTCACTGGGATAAACATTGATAAAGATTCATCCTTACAGTTGTGAATCCTGAGATTAACCCTTACAGTTCCTTCTCTTCCAGAATTCTTTGCTAACAAATGTAATTTTCATGCTTTTCACTGCACGGCCATTTGTGATCCCTTGTAACCACCCTACGAACAAGTCTGTCTTCTGACACTTCTTGTATTTCTAGAACTATTCTCAGACATTCTTGACTATTGTAGAAGTTGGTATCAATGCCATGGAGAGCTGAGTACCAGGTGCTTCCTACCAGCACAATCTCAGAACGTGGGAGGGTGAATCAGACTCCAGCTAAGCCATGTCTGCACAGAATTTACCGAGAGAGCTGGACCCTGTGCCAAGACTCGAACATGGCACATCCGAATGTGACCTTCAAGCAGCTTCTCCAGGCTTGCACACACTGCAGAGCTGGGTAAATAGAGGATAATATTTACAGTCAGCAACTTTTTGAAGACACTTCTATTCTTCTCAAATCTCAATGACATGCATCTTTTATAGATGGATTAATTTCTGCAACTTTTATTGTCCGGCCTATTCCTGGCTACGGAATGAAAGCATTGACCTTGACTCAAGAAATCCATAGAGTTAGAAGGAATCAATTTAAAACATGAAGTGCTTGAGAAGGAGGTAAGTCTGCTCTAACACTTTGAACTATGTGGGCTTGCAGATCATTACTGCAGTGCTTTCTAACTCTGCTAGCACCTCTGCATTGCTGACATTATCATGTTGACCTGAATATATAAAAACCCAGTCACGTTTCTTGGCATTATCTCTTACAAGTTGGTGCAATGTGGCCATTTAGTGAAAAGTCATTAGGCCTGCAGATACAACTGAGTTTTTCTTGCTTGATCAAGAGACACATAAATCAGTCACAACTTAACTTTCCTATTCCTTCTTTTCCATGTACTTTCATCCCTCTTCAAACTGTAGTTTCTGTGTATAAATATCAATATCACTTAAAGGGAATGAATTAGAAAGGGAAAACTTATAAAATATGAATTTAAATGTGTAGCTGTTTCTCTTCTTAATTTTAAACTTCATCTTGGAAAATCCCTTCTGTCATGAAGCCATGTGCCCAAAAAGATTAATCAAGAAAATGAAAATAATGACTTTTTTGCAATGGGGTTTTAGTTGATAAATGTTGCCAGAGCACTATTGAGACTTTCACAAGATTAAAATGCACATGTTTGCAGAGGAATGATGTTGGTAAACCAATGTCCTAGTGCTGCATCCAAGGGCTGCTGATAGAGTGCTCTGAATTATTTAAAGTATAAATGTGTAAAGATGCCTTTTCAGATTCCTCACAGACTCAAAATTCAGTGTTATTTCTACTGTTGCTGCTCCTCTTTTCTGTGTTTTTTTTCCAACAGATTATTTCAAAGTACATTTATATTAACTGCATAAATCTCTTTGCGCTCCCAAGAGCTATATTTTATGGTTGCATTTTACTTACAGAGGATGAGATTGAGGCACATGGAGGTCACTGGTGTGACTCTCTGAAGTAACTTCCATGGAGGTTAAGTTGTCATCACCTCCTGCAGGGTGACTGTAGTACCCGGTAAGAACAAAGGCACAGCTGGCTCATACCCTGAGGCACGAGAATAAGTCCAGTGCTCACTAAAGAGAGACGCTCCTTAGAGCCTTTCCTGGTTAAAACCAGATCACTCTGTTCTTACCCACCTGTGTAGCAGCAGTCCAGATGACTTCAGCAGGATCACTGGGGCAGAAAACTGCGCTTTAGGACACTCACAGGTCCCCTGCGGTTGTCTGCATCCAGTCATGGCTGTTTGCAGTGGTACCTCAACTTACCACTCTTTCAGGCTGCCGTGTTCCTTTGGAATCACGACTTCCAGAGGTAAAAACAAAAAGCTGTGTGCAGCAAATGCTGTCCTGATGGCTCATTTTGTCTCTTTCCTTGGACTTCTCAATAGAAGAGAAACAGAAGATTTACGTTGTTTGCCTTCAGGGACTCCTTCTGTCCAAGTATTTAATTCTGCCTCGGCAACTGCAGGATATGACGACCAATACACATTTGCAATGGTTAAATGAATGCTTTATGCCACAGGAACCACAGCCAGATGAAGCAGCCCTCAACCCTCAGTGACTCCTCCACTGAATCTTTCACTCTTATTAGGGACTAATGTGAGCAGGTGAAACAGGGGAAGCACTTCCAGTACTGGCAGGCAGACAATCACCCTTTTGGGATACTTCAGGAATGATGTCTAAGCCCTAGTGCTGGCTAAGTGACAGATTTGGCTTTCCTGGATGTGTTTTTAGAATGAGATTCAGATGGGCTGTTATTTAAGGATCCACTTTAGCAAAACTTGCAACTGCTAAGTGATCTTAATGCAAATGAGTCACATTCCAACCTGTGTTGTAATGGCACGGGATGTCATCCCCCCTCGTGAGAACAGTGTGCACACAGATAAGGGCTCGTGCTGTCGTGTAGAGCTCTCAGCCTGGTAACTGATCCATAACCCAGTTCTGATAGAGGAGAGGACCCCCAAACACCTGTGTGTGTTACACTGTGCCACATCTTCTATACTTGTCTGTGCCAGGGAACCCTTCTTCACTCTCTTGGCTCAGCCTGTTCTGTGATTAACCAAGCAACGTCTCATCTGTATGGGAATAATCACAAGCACTGTGAAAGGATGAAAGCCATTGTGCTGGTGTCAAACTCTGATGGCAAGCAATTTCAGAGTGGTTGCCAGAATTGTAATCATTTCAGTCATTTCAAAAGTGTTTAAAGTAGTTTTAAAAAGAAAGTGCCTCATCATCCTGGGAAATAGAGGCATTCTTGGCCTTCAGTCAGGCATTCTTTAGAGCTAGTGACACATTTATGTGATTATAATGACAAATGACTTTTCTGTCCCTCTGTGTTTGTGTAATAGATGAGATATGTGAGTGGTTTTTGAGGATGGAAGAAATAAGGGAGGGTGGAATACATGTATTTCAAATATGGGAGATTGTAAAATTTCCTCATTAATAACACCACCCCTCACCCCCAAATGCAGGGAAACCACATTACAATTTTAAATTTGAAGGCGTAAGTCTAAGACAGGGCCTTGCATCAGAATTAGGCAAATGTGGCTGCTTGAGTTCTTGGCCAGCCTGGGACATATCAATTCCTGTTGGAGCTGTTAGGTGCCTGTTTTCTGCTGATTTTGTCAGTCTACACAAAGGACAGGTAAAGCTGTTCTGAAGCCAGCTGATACAGGTCCAAAACCTGCCATCAGCTAAACTGGTGCAAATCACACTTGATCAGATACACACCAGATGTAAAGAAACTGAGAGCAGGATTTGGCCTGTTGTATTTCCCTAGTGCAGCCCAATGTTACACATCCACATCTCTCGATGCTTGTGCTGACCCTGCTGACAGTGCTAATGAAATTACGAGCTAAAATCATTACTGGAATTAGTCATCTTGATTTGTTTCCTCTGCTGTATCTATTTCACAAAAGAGTTTTACATTCTCAAAATGCAGAGAACAGTTCAATTAAGTGTTTAATAGCTCCAGCTGCCCTCCAAAATTTGTTCAAACCGTCTAATGCAAAAGGATAAAAAAAAAGCTGAAATTGAAGGATTCTGCAGCATATAAGTTTAAATTTTGATTTATGAACTTGGCAGTCAGTCTCTACCGATTAAAAACATGCATAGGGTTTTTTCATCCTCCCTAGACAACAGTTATTACTGAGCTGGTCTGTTTTGTTAGCATGTGCCAAGCCCTGGCACTGCCCCAGCCAGGGAACTTGCCTTTGCACCTGTCAAAGCCCAACGTGGAAAGTGCTGCACGACAAAGAGTCAAAGTGACGGCCCAAAATTGTTCACACAGCAATTTAAATGCTTGGGGAGACTTTTCTTTTGTGTTTTGACTGTACAGTTTCAATTGTAAAAGCCCTGTTCTCTACACCAAACCTTTTTCTGCAACAAAATGAAAGAGATTCTGAGTTTGTCAGTAAACCCTGACATTCAAGTGCTGAAGTTCGTCAGAGTAAGGCAGATTGAAAAGTTATAGCACTGGGAGATTTTCCATTGAATTCATATTGTAAGAGATGGATTAAACTCTCAAAGATCAAATGATCTGGAAATATAGATGGCATAATTTGATTTCTATTTCTTTTTATTAAAAGTGCCAGGCTGGACGTGGCCCTGGGCAAGCTGCTTTAGCTGCCTCTGCTTGAGTGGCGGGGCAGGGGATCCCAGAGGAGCTGGCCAGCCTCAGCTGCCGTGGGATTCTGTGCGTTCAACAAGATTTACACCCCATTTATCCTTGGCCAGTGGACCCAATAAAATGAATGCTCTAGCATAGTTTTATCCCTAAACTATGTATTCCTGCTTTATGAGTTAATGTAAATAAATGCAATAGCAAGAATGATTCATCTTCACTCCTTGAGAAACTGTAATATCTTATACTGGATAGACTGTCAGTATGGAATAAACAATTTGACACATTGATACCTGGTTCTCAGCACTTTTGTTTATTAATTCCCCTTACAGCAAAGAAACAAATCCTGAAATTTCAAAACGTCACTTTGCTTAATATCAGAATTAAGTTTCTGTGCCTTTAGGTGGAAATAATTGGTATCATTTTATGAAACTCAAATGTGAATAAGAAGGGAATCTTTTTGCTCTCAGGAAATTTATCTTGTTTTCATTTAGGACAGTGAAGATTGTGAAAGAATCATCTGCATTGTCAAAAATATTTCTATATGCGTAAGTCAACAATGTAGTGTTAATTAACCAGGGTAAAATTAGGCTAATTTTATATTACTAATGTGCTAGTCACTTTGGGAGTATTCAGATGGTACTTAAGGATGCATGCCGAGAAGGATGTGTTCTTAAATGCTCCCTATTAAATGAGCCAAATAAATTAAACCATTGCTTATCTTGCAAAAATCACTCGTGTCGAGGTCACGGAGAGATAATATAACAAAAGAACAAGAAGAGCTGACTGGATTTTTAGGTGCCAAAGTAACTTTCATGTGTGAGGCTACAAACTCAAATGGCACTTGCTGCTGCCACAACCGCTTCAGTCTCAGTTGCACTAAAGTTTTATCATCAAAACCTTTTCCAGTGTAACTTAAAATGGTCACATCCTTCCAAGGTAAAACCACTGATTACAAACACATCTGGTTAGAGAACATCCAAAATGCTAAACAGATCACAGAATGGCCACACAGCAGGGAGATTTCTCTCTGGTTTCTCATCTTGAGTCAGGAGAGTTTTGTCACTGTGTTCCCCAAGCTCTCCTGCTGCTGAAATGGCTTCCTGGTTTTTACCATTTTATCATGTGCTTGAGTCTCTAGAGTGCCTTTTTTTCCCCCCTGCAGTCATTATGGACAGCTGCACTCTCAGATGTTGGGACTTCTGTGAGCACTTTTGGTTGGTACCGGATGGCCATGTGGCCAATTTTGGACAGTGACTAATGAACATTTTCATCCTCTGGTGCCTTTGCAGCAGATGTGTTCTGTCCAAATTAGAAATTTCACATGATACTGAGCCTAGAGAGTGTTTTAACACTGCTGAATTCTGTTTCAGCTGGCACAGGTTGCGCTGCTGGCTCTTTGGGTGTCCTGCTCCTCCCAGCCCCTGCGTGTTATTTCCCCTCTCCTGGCAGTAGTTTATGACTCGGCACAGTTTGTGGCTAACACCGACAGTGACTCTGTGGGATGCATTTTTCATACAAACACAGGACAAGCATTTTCTGAAAAGAGAGTTTTCAGTAGGCTGTGGTGCAGTCTTGTTAAACACGACAGGGGAGCCTTACTTTTTTTGTTTGGCTGCATGACTCTCCATTCTAATTCTGGTTTGTGTCTTTTGCTACCAGTACAAGTCTTAAAAAAAAAGTATTAATTTTATTTGAGCAGCACTAATGAAAACCCAAAGCAATATTATTTCGCATTTGGCAAAATTAACCTTTATTATATTTGTATAAAGCATCAATTATGTGTAAAATGGGTTTGTATTAAATATCCCTCCTAATAATTTATCTTCGACTTCCAGCAGAACTAAGGGTATTGAATAAATCTGGCTCCCAGTCTGCCTCGTAGCTAAAAAAAGAAGTGGTATGGAAGGTTACATGCATAGGAGGAAAGGTTTTACTTTTTAAATTTTTGCTACTTTTATAACCTTTTAGATTGAGAGTTACTTTTGTGTTCATCATCGAAGTTTTTAACATAAATAACCCCTCTGTTATAGTGCTGTTACATCACTCCTCCTGAATAACTGCTCTTTTCTCCATCCAGAAAGAAATTTCATTTATAATTCTATCAACACATTGCTTTTTTGTTACTTTTTGAATTATTCTAATTGGTATTAGGTCAAGTCTAAGATCCTTCATATACAGGAGATGTGCAAAAAGGCTACGAGGCCGAGCTCTGCTGCTTTTTATCAGTAAAGCAATAAATATTTAAGTAAAATAATTGTGATGTCTGTTTTTTCTGTGGACTCTGGGATTGTGGCAATTTGTGGTGGATCTAATGTCCTGGAATAATTTCTTGTCTTCCTGGTGAATGATGCTGGAGGTGGAAAAAAAGAACTGAGAGTCCTGCAGGAGAATACATCCAGTAAAAGAGCAGCTTCTGCAGGAGAGAAGCAGATGTGACATGATTTGAGGCTGCTTTCCAGGCTGAACAAATCCGACCTAGAGAGTTTCCTGACCATAAGGTAACTTTCAAATGTGATTGGAGACACCAATTAATTGTCGTGGTGTTCTCTGCAGATATCCCATCATGCAGAAGCATGTCCAGGAACCCGCAGGCTAACCCTAAAAACGCTGTGTGATTTCTCCTTGGGTGTGAACACACTTTTTTGTCTTCAACTCAAAATATTGGGCTTTGCTGTTAATGGCATAACCACAACCAGTGTGATTTTACTGGATGGTTTGTATTTACATTAGGTCTGCTACATTCATGTTCAATTTCTTGTGGTTACTTAATTGAGATGGTCAAAGGATGTATTTGTGAGCTTTGTTTCAGACCCAGCAGGAATACTGTGAGAACAGTTATGAGATAGAATTGTGTCAGAGGCTGATCTCTTGCAAATTCCAGTGTGATGCATTAAACCTTTGAGCTTTTTCACATTATTGGCTCTGAATGCAAATTTGAGCTTTGGCTGATCTTTATTCTGGTAGATATAAATCAAATTAATGAATTAACAGAAGTGTCATTACATATCGGAGATAAGATAATAACATTTCTGTGGTTTTAGATTTGTCCCCAAAAGGGTTTTTTACCTGTAGGAGTTGATTAGCATCAGTATTGTTCTCACTTGTTGTAGTAAGTACCAGTGAAGGTATTCTGTAAGAAAAGAGAGAAGTTTGCCTTTGAGAACAGGGCTTCGTTACAGGACAGCAATGACTGCTCAAAACAAGTGGGGTTCAGAGCACTCTTTACAGGTCCATGCCTAAGAATATATTGGAGAGAAGGAGAAAAATTGATTTTTTTTATTATTATTGTGGAAAAATGGGCCTGTAGTCCTCCCAGCTGCAATTTGACCACAGCAGATATGATCTCTGTAAACGGTGGAGAGCCCTAATTTATATTAAAATAGGTACTTTAAAAATATATGAGATGGATTAAAAAGAACTAATGGTGTAAAGTGTGTGAATTGGTAAGATTTTCTCTTCAGTGTGAATGACTGCTTTGACCATTTATCAGCCATACCTCTCCAGAGTTTGCACAGTGTCTGCTGCAGCTTGTCCCACCTAATGGCCAGACCTTCAGCAATTCCGTGATAAACATAAATGACAATGCCAGTAACTCGAGGCACAGAATTGCTGTGTGGCAGAGCATTTACAGTGTGCAGGTTTGCTTGAGGAGCACCTTCTGCAACGACCTGTGTGGCACAGTGGGGTTGTTAGGCTGCTGTGTCACTCCTGCTGATAAAGTGCATTTTTGTGGAGATGAGTTTCATTAAGAAGAGGTTTTTTCCTCAGTTTTACTAATCAGCACGTATCACTAATTTTTCTAGTTACTCGATTTTTCTATTGCTTCCTACAATTAATCACAATGTTTATGTAACTCAGTAATTAAATCTGGGGTGCCTGATTATCTTTGTGCACTTAACATCAATTTCTGTGGGGCTAAACCTCTAGAGACTGCACGTATGTGATCATAAATCATATGGAGAAGGCCAGAGAGAGAAGTTTATGCCTCTATGATCTAATTATTTTTAGGTAATGCGTGATGCACTTTTTTATCTCTTCCCTGTCAGTATCCAAATCCACAATAAAACAGATATTTAGATTCTCCTCTTCTGCTGGTTCTAACAGGAAAATTATCTCAAGTGAATGACAGGTGTTTGCAAATACTTGCTTGCAACTCCTAGAACAGGTAGCCACATAATCCATTCTTTCTAAGGGCAGTTCTGATTGAAAAACATAAATTATACAGTGTTGTGTGCTTAAGAACCATTAAACTCTAATGGAAGAGATGAGAAACTTTATAGAACCACTCTGAACAAATTTGCATCTAGTCTGAATTACTCTGATTCCTCTGAGAAGGTTGTATCCAACCTGGAGGAATCACTTTTGCTGTGTACGTGCTTGACAAATGAGGGAGCACACCTGAGTGCAACTTTCTGAACACCTTTTATTTATAGATCTCTGGGCATAGCTAAAGGTTTCACTACCTTCTATCATCATTTTGAAAACAGATTATTTAAAATTATTACACTCAAACCTTTCTTTTGTTAATTGTGAAGAGGCACAGTTCAAGACACGATAAGAAAGAGCACATTGCCAAATTTTCTGAGGTTTTTTTCAGAACTATTTTTATCTACTGTGCTTAAATTACTCCAATGGTAATTTTCAAATACAGTTAAGGAATAGCTTGTCAAAAATTATTTATTCATCTAATGATAGATGTGAATACCTTCTGGGATTTTAAAAAGTGCCTGAGTAAGTTGAAAGTAATGAAGTTTAAGCATCTAATATGTTTAGCTTATCTTAAAAATCCTGGGAGATGATGATATAAAACGTTTTAGACCCAACCACATTTTCAAAAGTGCCTTAGAGACACTTAATTGGTTAAATTAGAAATAAACCACCCACCCTAGTAGTTAAAACCCTGAATATAAGTATGCAGAGAAGTATTGTTGCATTTGAGAAGATTTAAGGTTGGAAAAGGAACAAGGCTTGTGGGGAGAATTGGCTCTACCACTGAAAATCATAACACTTTTCCAGTCCTTTTTTTAAAATCTCCATACAGTCTGACAGCCTGTCTGCCTTTTCCAGTGCTATCAATGAGCCTGTTAAATGTATTGCTGCCCTGAGAAAACCTTGCTCTTCATCACAAATATCAACCTGCTAGTTATTAAACCAGGAGAGGTTAAAAAATGTCCCCTACATGGTGCTTAAAGGAAAAGCTCTAAAGCATGAGAAAACAACCCAGGAGCTCACCCTGGGGCTGTGTGCAGTGACAGTAACAATAAGCACTTCTTTAAGAAGTGCTCTATCTTCCAAGAACTAAATTTCTGTCTGAAAGGGAGATCAGAAGAGCCTCCCAGTAGCAAGTAGCAAAACCAAGCCCCAATTATTATTCTAAAGGGACAGGAACTGCAGCTCTTCACTATTCATGGTAAAGGCAGCCGAAGACACTGGTTTTTATGAGAATGTTGTTTGATGTCCTCCAGCAACGCTGTGTCTGGAGACAGTTTATCAGTCCAAGCAGGGCCATGTGCTGGGCTTCTCTGCTGGGCTGGGGTTCCCCTGTGCTCAGCCCAAAGGGGCGTTTGTGTTACACAACACCCAGCAATTCCAGGGCAGTGCCCTCGTGGGAAGCGTGCCTGAGCACACCGAGGCCAAGAGAGCTCCCAGGGAGGGAAACTCCGCCTTACTCTCATCAAAGCCACAGTGGTGGACCTGACACGCTGGGTTCCAGAACACCCCAGCGTTTTACTTCCCCACTGTGCAATTTTTGTACACAAAATGTGAGTGTCTGCTACGACTTGGCAGAAAAATCCATGAGAGTGCCTCTTTGTAAGGCAGTGAGATGCCTTGATGCTGTAGGTCACCTCTTGAGATGCATTTCTACTGTAATGCAGAGGGAACAGAAGGAGGACTAAGTTCCTGACTAACCTGCCTCATTTGAATACCAGAAGTTAGGCTGAAGTTGCTCTACTTTAAGCTTGGATGGGAATGCAAGAGGCTGGTTTGGTGTAGGAATGGGAAGATGTTTCCTGAGCTGGCTCTGTAAGAGTGTTTTAGGTCTAAGAGGAGCTAACAGCTACTTGTGTCTGGTGTTTGCAGTGCTCTGCCTCTTCAGATTCTGCTCACTCCGCCTGAAATGGTCCATTTGTACCTAGTCCATTTGCACCCAGCTTTGAATATTTTGTCTTATTGTTCTGGAGGAGAGTTTGCCAGTTCTGTCATTTCAGTAAGTTGCACATGCTTTGCTATGTATTTACCTTCTGTTCCTTTGCTTTTGAAGGCTTAGCTGGAGAGTGAGAGCTGCCAAAATTGCAACTGTGCAGTATTTCCTGGCCTGGCAAGATTCACATTTCTCCCTTGCTGACAATGCCATGAATTAGTGAATGATAATGTGGTTCTTGCTTTTTAATCCTTTCCCACACCTGTCTTTGTTCATCTGCGAAGATTTCATGTTTTCCCTTAAATGACTAAAATTGAAGCATTTCCAGCATAGTAGAAGGAGAACCCAGAAAAACTCCTTTCCTTTGTGCTGGTAGGGTACAGGACAATTAATAGCAGCTTTTATTAGAATTGGTCAAAGCCCTTTACATAGGAGAAAAAGAAAAGAAGTGTATGCAGTCCAGAGCTCAGATTAGGCCTGAGTTAGCCTAAAAGCTACTGGAAGCTCAAAATCTGGTGATTTAGATATTATCCCTTCTCTCCCACGGGGAAGAAGCTTTCAAAACCATACCATTCAATCACAGAGCTGGAGCTCCAGGGCCCTGTGACATGTATCTGTCTCCTAAGGATACACAGATATGCTTGCACTCATAAATATTTTGCCAGACGTGAATACTTTTTCCACCTTAGGAACTCAGTGAGAAAGAACTTTGTGGCTTGTCATCTGACTGTCAAAGCTGAAAGTTGATTTCCTGTGGGCAGTTTTAAATGGAGAAGGAGTTGAGGCCACGTCTGTTCTTCTCTGTTGTTCCATTCCTGCCCTGGGTGAGGAGAAGAAAGCACTGATAATAGCAACACACATCTCTAAGTCCCCAGAGAGCCTTCAGAGGGAGCAAGTGTCTGCTGTGGAGAGCTCTGCACCCCAAAATATATGGTGGTAATTAAATTACTGCTAATTGAGTTTAGTAGTCCAAAGGCTCAAGCACTAACGAGCTAAAACAGGAAATATGAAAAAAGGGAAATACCTTTCCCATAATTTTTTATGTTTTCCATCTCATAATTGCCTAGCCTGCACTGAGAATTGCTTTCTGTCACGTGTGCCATCTCTTTTGAATTTGTTATTCTTGGATTTCTCTTCCTTGGGGGCAATTTTATTTGTAGTTGATGTTTGCTTACAGGATTGGAAATAAAAAAAATTCACTGCCTGTCATAAAACAATTTACCTGAGAGAAAACAATAACACCACTGAGGCAATGGTACAGTTACATTTCTCGGTAAATATGTGCTTTTTACTGATTGCTTTTATTTTCACAGTTTCTCTCTCACAGCCCTTGACAGCCTGTAATTCCCAAGGATAAATTCCCTCTTGCTCCAAAGCAGGTTACACCAGTAAGACTGATAAAAGAGGTTGTACTAGCAGTGAGTGATATCATAGAATGGAGACAAAGCAACAATCAATAATTGTAATAATCTGTCATTAAAAAAAAAAAAAAGGGAAGAAAAATTAATATGTTGCACTTTTTTCCTCCAAGTCTTGAAAACGTAAATCAAGATTTTAAAAAGCAAGCAACTGAATTTAGTTTGTATGGGGCACATTTTGTTGGCATGTGGGAAGGTAGTGTTAGTTTTGTTGGTTTACATATTTTAAAAAGCTATTGGTCTTAACTGTGCTCACTAGCAATTGTATTCTTCTGGTCTCAATTTTCTGCAAGTTCTGCCTCTTGATTTATAATGTGTTATCATCAACCGCCCTATTTTTGTAATTTATTAAGTATTCTTTTCTTATTTCTTCATGGGTTCTTTTGTCTCCACAATGAAGCCTTAAAAATGTGTAGGTTTCCCTGATTATTATTTTGTAGCACTTGGGAAAATAATGGCATTGTAACTCCTGCTATTCTGTTAAATTCACATCAACGGTCTGTTCTGTAATTGTTTCTGACTTCTCAGAATTGCTTCTCTAAAAGTGCTGGGGTTTAGACTTTATTTTGCTTGCACATAAGAAAAGCAGTAGGGTGATTGGTTTTACCTCAACTATCACTTTTTTAGGTCTAGGAGGAATTAGTCTTCATCTCTCAAGGTAAAGTACAGTATAGATTTCCTAGCACACTGGATGGAAGCCTTTTGATTTAGGAAACCATCTCCTGGACTATCACCAGTCTTCTAAGATACACATTTTATATTGAAGCCTGTGTGTTAATGCAACATTTTTCTCTAGGTAGAAACTACAAATTGATATCAGGAACCCATGCATCCTTTACTTTGTCTGTAAAAAGTGTCATTTATATCCCATCTCATGCTTTATCTGTTATCATTCTGAGCATTCAAGATCCCTTTCATATTATTTTTCAGTGAATCAGAGAAGGGTAATTCCATCTTTTCACACAGTTTTCTAAACTTCAAGGAATATATTTGGGAAATCTCTAGTTTTTGCTTACGAAAAGGATACAGAATCAGTTGTTCTGTAATGCAACATCTTTCTCACATTAGATATTTTCCTATAATATCTTTTATACTTGAGGGTGAGAAACAGTAGCTTGTGTCTAATAAATGTCAAACAGAAGATGTGCCAAATTTTCAGTGGCAAACTGCAGTGAAGCACACAGCCTAAAAGATGAAATATATTGTTTGGAGCCACAGGCTAGTAAGGACTGTTAGATATGTCCTGATGCTTTCCTGCTGATATCTTTGGTGGAAGTTAAACTCTTTAAGTTAAACCAGGTACAGGCTGCTCACTCACACACAATTTCCTCAGATTTTTGTTTTATTTGCAACACCTTCGGAGTTAGGAAATTTAAACTCTCAAAGCTCTCATTATACCTTATTGAAACAAAACCAGTACAGACAATAAATATTACCCAGTTATTTATGGAGAAAAGAAGAATTCACATCCTCCTCAAAAATCACTTTCATTTGCAGCCAAGAAACCGTGCCACCTTCCAAGGCAGTAGAAATATTTGAAGCTCACGAATATGTATTTCCCTTATTGACCTCTCTCCACAGAAGAGCAGCATGGTTTACATATGGGAACACAGTTGGTGCTGTACTCCACAGGCCAGGAAAGAATGGGGATGGGTTTCAGGGTTGCTGGAAGGATACCTGAGACCTCTTCTGAACAGCACTGCTCCAAGGACAGCCTTTTCTCTTTTTCCTCTGCACATTGTCATTTAAAAATGCATCCTGGTCTCAAAATAACACATTTTGGTTTTGCAAATTTAGACAGGGATTTTTTTTTTTTCCCCCTCAGTTGGTGTGGTATTATCACATCCCTACTGTTTTTATTCTTCACAGAAGACATTTTTAAAATGCCACTTAAAAATAAAATCTTTCTGCGGCAAGGGAGGGATTATCACACGTTAATTTGATATGTTCACTCTGAGTGGTTTTATTGCTTTTTCACAACAATTTAAAATTTCGGTATTCAGAACCCATTTCAGAAATTATCACCAGAGGATATTAGTCTTACCCATGAAGGACAGATGATACACATTTTTACAGCTTATTAGGCTCCTAGATTTACCCTGAACACGAAGTCTGCTTGAAGTATTGGCCTCCTACACAGCTACATGTAAATTACTGGGTAGATGGTCCCACTGGGGTTCCTGTTTTGTACCCTGGAACTATCAAGATTCAGTGTGCCAGTGAGCATCCTAATGATAGCTGAGAGTGCCGAAACTTTTCCGTTTTCATGGCAACCACACAATCTGTTGTACAATAACTACTGCTTTGTCACTTGTTTCAAGTTGAGCTTTGGAAACAGTTGGCAGGAGAAAAGCATCTTTTTATGCCTTCTCTCTGCTGAGCCTGATGCTGTTGCCTGATGTGTTTTGTTAGCACACAAGATACATCTCTTCCCATGCAGGTTATTACCAGGGGGTTTTCGGGGGTGTTAATGGACCAGCTTGCTTCTATGATAATGAGAGTTTCCTTCGGGGGAACACTGATCTGAGCCTCGCCTTGCCTGCTCTTCACCTCGGAGGCAGCAGCTGAAGCTCATGAAGGTGAGAGTCAGAGCGAGGAAAGGTGCAATGCCAGCAAAAAAAGCACCCATTATCTGCAGAAATCCAATTAGGGATCAGCCAGGTGGGGCTGAACACAGGCAGGCGTGTGGGGAGGGTAAGTGGAGAAGAGGCCTTTCACAAAGAGTCCTCCCAAAAGTGTGTTGTCTCTCCCAATTGCCCTGCACCACAGTCCCAGAGTGGTGCCAGGGCAGGAGATTTTCATATTGATGGTAAAAAACAGAGTCTGGGCTCTCTGACTGTTATCCCACAAGCAGTGTTAATTTATACAGATTCTGTAAAATAGCTAACTTTCATCTGCTTCTCCAAATGGCACTAAGATCTGAGCTGCTGCCTGCTGAAAGCCATGGAAATGACCCAGTAACGTTCCATGGGCTTCAGATCAGACCCAGCATATTAATTTCTGCAGCAATTTTTAGGACACGATCCCAAATAAATGCACAGATGCCTGCCCAACTCTGACAAGTGAGCAGGCTCCCTCTGAGTAGAGGGGCTTCCCTGCCCCAGGGCGTGGCTGTGTGCCTACTGCTCTCTGTTCCAGCTGTGGCTGGGCATTGGTAGAGGGGTACACAGGAACCCTGAGGTTTTGTAAATAGGCTCCAGGTGGTACTTCCCAGCTGAATGGGCTTTCTCGGACCTCTCAGTCACAGGAGTGCTTTCAGAAGGGTGATGCTCCTCCTACTGAAATAGACCTCAGTGTAACGGGAAAGTTTTCTTGAGAAGGCAGTTACATCTATTTCCCCCCTTTTTTTTTTTTTAAATTTTTGCATGCACAACTGTAACTAATTTATTCAACAGATACATTTCTGTGTCTTCAAGGTACCGTAAGAATCTAGGTGGTTATGGAGAAGCAGTCAGTGGAGCCTCTTAGACTAGGAATCAGAATTTAAGTCCCAGGGAAAGCAGCTAGACCACTTAATCTGCCCACCTGGGTGCCACATGTGTGTTGCATTCCACTCTGATGTCCCTGTGTAAGACTCAGCTGTCGAAATGCTGCCATTGAGCTCCCAGGGTACTGGACGGTGTGCTACAGGAAGGAGATGCCCTAACCTCACTGCTGTTCCTGGTAATCAGGTGAAATTTGCTGTGGTAGCCACGAAACTTGTTCCCCTGTTCTTTGGTTTTGAAGGTGTATATTGTTAAAAAACAACCAGCCAACATCCTGGTGATTGATGTAACCCTGAGATGGTCAATGAACAAGGTGCCAAGCCAGTGACTTTGCTTTAGTCCCTTGTAGCAGTTATTCATCCCACCTGGTATCTCAGCTCCAGCTGTGGTCAAGCTCTGATTACCACAAAAAAAAGTGAAGAGAAAAAATCCTGGAGTACCAGCTGACCCATGGAGTGCCTCTGGGTCAGAACGTGCCCTGGGCTGCCCTGCCAGGGTGCAGATCTGCCTGACTCAGTGCCACCAACCCACACCACCTTCAGTGAGAAATCGTCCCCCAGAAGAGCTCTGTTCCTGCTCCACCAGCCTTTAAAGCAGGCTGCAAGTCCTACTGTACCTAACCCTGGTACTGCCTTGGAGTACTTGCTCCTTTGCTTCCTGCACTTCATCTGACCTACACATTTTCTGTCGTTTTGTTAAAAATAGGTGGTCTAAAGCTTTCAGCAGAATGAAGTGACCTGTTCAGAGACAGGCTGCAGTGTTAAAGTGCATTTGCCATTTAGCAAGTATGATATGCATCAAATAAATTATCTCAGTGAAGGCTAAATAACACTTCACTGCGCTGACCAGGGAGCTCCAAATTTCTGTTGTCTCAGACGTTTTGTTGCTTTGAAAATGGTTTTCTTCATAAAAGAAAACAACACTGATTAGTGGCTGTTTGGAATTCAAATATTGAGCATTTTTGTTGTCAAATACAATGATGGAACAAGAACAATTGGCGCAGGAAAAGTAATTTTAATTTTCAATGTCTAAATTGATCAGTTAGGAAAGAATTAGATTGGCATGGACATAACCAAGAAATGTCAATAGGTAACAAGTGTCAACACTGTAATTTGGCCTAGTCTCTAAGTAAATGTGCTTGCTCTCTCCCCAGCTCCTTCATCCATAATTTATAAATCACTGATGCAATGAAGACAGACAGACGTTACATGAGGGTTTCTCCAGTCTCAAGATTTGGGGTTTCATGATGAAATAGTCAAAGTACCTGTGTGATCCTGCAGGCCAGGGCCCATTCCCCAGCAGAGAACACGAACACAGCTGCTGTTCTGAAAAACACAGGGCCGACATGGATGTGACAGAAAAGGGAGGGAGGGAGCCAGGAGGTGTGTGGGGGTTGAAAGGAGATCAGGGCAGAGCCAGAAATAGATGTAGTTCCTACACAGTGCTGGCTTTCAAGGCTTATGTTGCAAGATGGGCTAAGTGCAGAGTCAGAGGCACATTTTCATTCTGGAGTTTTGGACCTGACACTGGCTCAAGTAGTGCCCCTCATTCCTGGTTTATTCCCCCTGTGACTGTAGTGTGAATCAGCAGGAGAGGCAATTACTGTCCCTGAAAATGCTGGGGTGTTGATCCTTTTGCCTTCCACGATGTTTTGAACAGCTCCTTTGGGAAGAGGCTTTCATGGAATTTCCCCTAATACCTTCACTTGAAAGTTTGAAGTGCTGCTGCAGGTATTTTGACAAAACCTATCAAAAAGGGCTTTCAATGCCGTTCAGTTTCTCTTGCTGTCTCATCTAAGTCTAAAAGAGCCACAAATAGAGCTGTTTAACTGCATTTAGAGGCCTCAGTCCTGGGATTATGGCTAAGCAGGGAGTGGATTTTCCTGTTCAGAAGAGCAGTGTCTCGGTCACTTTCCCTGTAAGTTTCCAGATATGTAGTAAGAGTTGCATTTTCTTTGGAAGTTTTCCTTGCTCTCCCTATGGATTTCATCTCTTGCTGTGATCTGAGAGACACCCTGCTCAGTTTTCTCAAAGCACTGACACAAATCCTGATGGAACTTCCAAAATCTCTGGCAAGAGAGTAGTTAGACTTTCTTTCTTCTGCTTCCCTGGTCTCACCTATCTGCTGCCTCAGGAAAACAGGTGCCCTGTCTCCAGGGACTGGATTCCCCAGAAGGGACTGTCTCCTGCATATCCATTTCTGTTATTTATTATTGTGTATTTTGTTTTGCATTTGCATTTGCTTTGCATTTGTCTTTCTGGAATGCAGTGGTTACCATCAACGTTGACTTTAGATCAATCCCCTGATGCTGGCAATGGCTGTAATTGATTTTTGCAAGGCAATTATCTTTGTTGTGGAAAATGTCCAGATATAATTTATGTTAAACTGCACTGAAACCTGTAAGCCAACCCGCTGGAAGTGTTTTAGCAAGATCAACCCTCCAGTTCTAAGTGTATGTCACTGCAAGAGGAAGGGCATTTCCCAGGGCCATGAGGTAGAAAATGAAAGTACAGAAATTAACCTTGGAAGTTTGATGTGTTGTTTTGGGAATGCACAGATTCACATGTGGTGAGATACTTCCATGTACAGTGACACGTCAGCCCTTATAGAACTGAACATCTCCATGTGGACACTTAAAGAGGGGCAGGGGCATTTTAAAGCCATCAGCTTTTCCTTCAGTGTGCATTTGCAGGCAGGTTTTGAGGCTGAAATAACAGCGTGCACAAAGTGCTGATATCTAGTGTTATGGAAATCACATATTTTTACAGTCCTCTGAGTCCTAAAAGTTCCTATTTCCTTATTAAAGGTAAACTGGTTTGGGTTCTCTATCTTTCCCAAATCCTAAATTGAATGAAAATACGAGCTCTTGAAAGTGCTGCGATTTCCTAACACTGAGTGTCTAAACACGATAACACAACACTGGACACAGCAAAGGCTGTTTGAGTGGCTGTTGATGTGAGGTGCTCATAAAACTGGGGCTCGTAAAACTGGATGTTTACTTGAATTCTCATGATGAGTTTCATGAGGAACTCAGCCCAGTAGCACAGGGCCCAGGATCAGGTTTGTTTGAAATAAGAGTACAGCCAATGTATATCTCAGCCTCTCATTACCATACGAGTGAATGGCTCATATTTTTTAGAAAGTCTCAAAGCTGGCAAGTCTGTCTGGAGAAAGTTAGCACAGTTTCCTCACTGTTGCCTGGCTCCTTGAAAAGGTCCCGGCCTTCATCCCCTTTTCATAATTGTGGCAATGATCTGGTGTTATGATTAACTCCCAACACATGATGAGCAGTGCCAGCTCAATAGCTTTATCTGACATTTTCGTTGTGCTTCAACAAACTATCACATCCAGTCGTTCCTAGATACTTTCAGCTAGAAATGCATTAGAGATGATCATGCCTGGATGGACCAGTATCCTTTAGAATATGATATGTTTTTGTCTAGAAGTAAACTTTAGAATTAATCCCAATGAAAATGGAAAGTATTTGTGGGAGAACTGGTGTATAAAAGTCTAAACCTTAGAACTTCCCTTAGCTCACTTCTGAGCACAATGTTCAGAGCAGTTACAAAATAAAAATGTGCAGTATTCCACTCTTTCTTTGGAATATAAGTTTAGGCTTAATTGCCAGCAGAATTAACAGAATTGTCTTAAAGCCTGTGCAAGGAAGCAAAGAAAAAAATCTACAGGATGTTTTTCCTTACAAATGATGAGTTTTTAAAAATTTTGTCAGTGAAAAATAAGTATCTGCATCACTCTAGAGCTTCTGGTGAGCTAATCAAGGAATGTCCATTTATTATAGAATGTCAAGAGCAGTTTAACCTCAAGATGGTGCTAGATGGTTAAGTTGGCTGTCACAACAGCTGTTGTTTATCTTTTAAATTTTTTCAGAATGCAAAAGCATTGGTAACATGTAATTGGTTAAGAACCAATAAGAAAAGATAAAGACTTTGTATTAAAGTGCATCAGTTTTACAAATTAATATGTTTATCAGCCTAAGCAAGACATGAATTGATTTGAAAAGATATTAATTATATCAGTGTTTCAGAATAGAATAGTGAATAGAAGAGAAGAAGCAGAACATATATAGAAGTCGTTGGAACAACAGTGGTAGGAGATGTGCAATATGTTACTTGACAGTTTACCTGGTTATTGGAACCGGGCAGCCTGGGATTAATGGGACTTTATCATTCTGGCAAAATAAAGTGATCAAAACCTGCCAGATAAACAGTAAAGACTAAAACTTCCTGAAGAACTTAAGGAACTTCTTTATTCACAATAAATAAAACGTAGGAGTGCTTTAACTACTTCAAATCAAGTGGGGTTTCTGCTGGAAGATGTTATCCAGGGCATGGCTGAGCAGTAACCCAGCCCTGAATCCGGAGAGGAGCAGAACATCAGGAGAGGAGCGGCACCATTATCCTGACAGCTTCCTTAGCACGAGCAGCTGGAGGGATGGAGCTGCAGAACAGAACTCTCAGGCTGCTGCTGAGGATTTTCCCTGCTCCTATGGCACCAGCTGTGATTTTCTAGAACGACCAAACAGCGACCAGATGACCAGAAATTCATCTTACAGCTTCCTTCCTTGTGGGACACTTAAGGGAGGGATTTTCCAAGGAACCCATGACAGTGTTTTTAGTGTTTATGGTAAAAACATAATGCCAGGTGTGTAAAAACTGTACCTCAGCCTGGTGGTCTCTGAAACAGACCTGCTCACTTTGAAAAAATCTTTTCCCAAAATGAGATGTGGGTCTGCTTGAAGATCCTGGTTCCTGGGCACATGTCCTGTGACTGATGGGTGTTGGAAAGCAGAGAAGCTCTCTTCCTCACACAGGGTAATTTTGTTGTTCTTTTTGTGTCCTTCTGTATTTTTCAATGTTTGCTTTTTTTTTTTTTTTTGGCAAGAAGATTTAATCCTTTAGAAAAGCTGCAAAATGAGAACAATTTATGTGTCAAGTTAATTTATTTCGAACCGGAAAGGCCTTTCAAAAAGATGACTGTTTAATATATAATCTTATAAATGAATCAGCAAAATAGTATGGGAACTTGGGGATGTGCAGTGACAGAAGGGGTTTTTTTATTAAATTTTACTTTATTTTGATTTTTTAAATTTTCCCAGACATTTTTCTTGCTATCTTCCAAAGTTCTTCTAATTGTTTAATGCAAGCAATTACTTACAAGGTGGTTGTATCAGCCAAGACAATGCTACAGAAATGTGAAAAAACCCTGGCATTGAAAAGGGATGCCTGATCTGCTGAAATAATTGGAAATTTGCCATCATTCCTTTGTCACCTGAAGAAAAGGTTTTACTGTCCTTCTTATTTGCAAATCTGAAATAATATACCTTAATGCAGTGCTGCCTATGCTGCTCAAGTATTAGTTTTTTCATTCTTTGTAAAATGCAATTCTTGGAGAGAAAGAATCAGCTAAATGTGGTTGTTTGGCTTAATAAAGCAGGGAAATAGAAACTAGACTGTGCGTCCTACCCACAGATTTTTATCAGATGCAGATAAAAATATAAATAGCCTAGGAGACAGTGTCCTCTTAAATGATGATCCTGAGGTTAGTGGGACTTTTGGAGAAGATTTTTCTTGTCTAGACAGTTATAAAGAAGCTGGAAGTTGATTTAAGCTTTTGTTATAGGGAATGTAATTCTACATCCCTCATATTCAGTACGTAAGGGGGAAGGTATTTTATGTGTAATTTTAAAATGCAGTTCGTAAGAAAATATACTGGCCATTCCAGCTGTCTGAAATATATTAAAAATTATTTTAAATGGAAAATAGGTTATGCATTTTAGAACAGCAGGGAAATCAACATTTTATTTTTGTTTTCACTAGATTAAGTTCCAAAGTGACATTCTGGCTGACAGAAGGAGAGACACAGTAATAAAATTCATGCTTATATGGTTCAGGCTTAATCAAGGGGAGAGTTAGGGTAAGAGTGTTTAGCTAAAAGTCATTTTAAGTCACAAGTACATAAGAATAGATGATTAATCATATTGTCCACTTGGGGCAATGACTGTGCAGGACAAATTGCATTTGAACTTGGCTACAGAAGAATTTAAAAAATGAAAGCTCTGGATGGCAATTAAAAAAAAAAATCTCCTTCTCAAAAGATTGTGTATTGATACAGGGAAATGATTCCCTTTGGGTCTGTAGAGGAATTTAGGAGAAAGCTGTCTATAGATATTGATCCTGACACAGGATCCTTCCAGTAACAGTCTCAGAGGTGGCACTTCTGAGATCTAGAGACTGAATGTTTGCAGTGACCTCTGCCATGCAAAGATCAGAGTCAGCATCTGGATCTCCATATGGAGGATGAAAGTTTTTGCATTACAAAAATCTTTCCAACAACTATTTTGGCAGGGACAATCATAAAAAGAGTATTTGAGCATCTTATTACACTGTTAATATATTCCCATCAGGAAGTTAAACTAATTAACTCCTCTCTTATGCATACCTTGGTGATATTTTTACATTTCCCAGGGCACATAACCAGTCACAAGAAAAAGAAAATGTCACCTTCCAATAGTGACTCCCTAGCAGGCACTGGAGGACACTCTTAAAGCAACATTTTTTGTGTGCTGTTAAGTTTCTTGTTGAGGTAGAACAAAAGATGATGGTCTCACCTGACAAATTTTCTTCACCTTGGTGTGTATCTCTTCTTTGTCTTTTTTTGGATATTTTTACTTTGTGCTCTTAATATCACAGTCCCTTACTCTGCCTGTGTTCTCTGGCTGCCTGAAAAGAAAAAGTTTAATAATTACTGAAATTAATTTGTCAAGATACAGAGCTACTGGAGAGTCCAGCAGAGGATCTCTGAGATGATTAAGGATGATAAAGGACCTCTGAGAAGATTTAAGGGCCTGGAGCACCTCACCAAGGCTGAGACAGCTGGGACTGCCCATCCTGGAGAAGGGAAGGCTCAGGGCGATCCCCTCATGTGCAGATATCCAAGGGGGGATGTAAAGAGAAAGCAGCCAGACTCTTTTCACTGGTGTTCAGTGACATGACCAGAGGCCATGGGCACATTTGAAACACAGGAAGCTCCCTCTGAACATCAGGGAACACGTTCTCACTGTGAGGGTGACCCAGCACTGGCACAGGTCACCCAGGGAGGCTGTGGAGTCTCCATCCCCGGGGACATTCAGAAGCTCTTTGGACATGGTCCCAGGCAGCCTGGTCTAGGTGACCCTGCCTAAGCAGGAGGGTTGGACAAGACAGTCTCCAGAGGTCTCTTCCAACCTCAGCCATTCTGGGGTTTTGTGGGTGTGTACCATTGCTGTTCAGTGTTTCTGATGCCATCTGTGACAATGATGAGGAATAAAAGACTTGGATCTCTTTAGTCCTGAACTAAATCTGCTATCCCTCTCCCCTTCTTTCCTTGTTAGGGTTCAATTTCTTCAGACTATCTGTGAAAACAAGGTCTGAAAAAAACCGTCCCTCAGGAGAAAACAGATTTCAGCATTGAACATTGGTCAAGTAGAGCAGAACATAATTCAGGTGAGTAACGAAGGACAAAACAAGGGACCTACACGCAAACAAGGTTTGCCTGTGTGCAGACAGCCTCTGAAGGCAGCTTCTGACATTCATGGTTTTCTTCCTATTGTGAAGGAGTACAGTTTTTCGAAAGTATCATCCATTTGTTGTGGAAACCAACAGTTGCAGGGAAGGACAAGGGCCATTGCCAGCATCTACCTAATGCTTCTAAATGAGGTATTTTTAGAGAATTGGAACCTGAAATGGCTTGTGTGTCAGTCAAGGTCATATTTTTTTTTGAGTTAGTCTGATGCACACGGTGAAGGCACTGTATTAAATGCTATTCAGCATAATATCCCTGATTTAACATGTAGACAATTATGAAGGATTAACCAGAGATAATGGCTGTGAACCCGATTCTTTATTACCTGGATCAGTGATGTTGGAAGAACAAATGGAAGGTATAAATGAAATAATTTGTTGCTGGGCAGTTGAAGAACACACTAAATCACCTGGCTAACCAAGAATGAAGATTATGTTTTTGAACTGACAGAAAAAATCATGGTTAAGGTCATTGTGGATTTATTACCCCGAGGAACATTATAATAAACTGGTTTTTCTTTATATTAACTAAAGAAAGCCTCAATCTGCAGCCAATTCTCTGTTGAAGGCACATGAATTCGTCCAGAATTAATTAAATGAAATGTTATCTGATCAAATTGATGGAAATCTATTGAACTGCATGAACTATATGTTTTCAAAAGAGGCAGTGAAGATTTTGGCAGCACTTCCTTTGTTTGGCTTTTAGGAAATTCCACAGTTGGAGAACTTTGTGTTCCAAAGCCAGGATGAGCACTGAGCTCGGGTTTTTGGTGTACTTAAAAATAATTTTACCAAGCAGATTTTCTGAGAGGAAGGAAATTACGGATGTTTTAAATATAACATTCCACCTTCTATTTAGAAAATTCTAAACTATTCAATGGCTATTAAATGCATAGAAGTATAACAATTATTTCATGAAAAAAAGAGGAAATATTCTGAAAATATTTAAAACTTATTCAAATGCTTATAATTTGAAACATCGCTTTCACCAAAATCCGTATTTAAATGAAATTTTAATTCCTGTGAAGACCCCATTGTTACAGAAGAAAAATCAAGTGAAAACACTGTGCAAGTCCTACTCAAGACTACATGTTCCCTTCAATATTATCTTGCCCTGGGACTCAGCAAACTGGACTAGCTGGGCCCAGATTTATTCCATGTAGTTCCAACAGCTTTCCTGAAGGGGAAGGAGTCTTTGGTGGTATGGCCAATGCAGAAAGACAAACAGCTCCAGGGAGGCTGCATCCCCCTGGCAATGCCTCTTCTCTCCAGTGCTGAGTTTGGCGTGGCAGACACAAACCCCGTGGTGATCAGGTGACTGGGTGAAGAAGCTGTGGTTTATTCCTGCTGGTAACCCCAACACAGACTGTCACAAGTCCTGGCCATTAGAAACGAGGCCATTTTTGTGAAGATAAAAAGATCTTCTCCTACCCAGTTAACTGACTCAGGGGGCTGCTTCCAGTGCAACTTAAGCTGGCCAGTTTATTTACACCATAAAATTGTGTCTTGAAATTTAAACTGAAAGCCTCTGTTTCAGCCTCTCCAGACAGCCAGAGAAACAACACAGAAGAAAAGGATTTCATACCAAATTCCTGTTTTCTGTCAGCAAATGCCTTCAGAATTACAGTTGAATAATTGCAGACAGATTGAAGAGCTTCATGGATGTTTTGAAGTTATATATATTGTCCACAGATGTTCAGCCCAGTGAATTTGAGTGTGTAATAGCCTGTGATGAAGCGTGCAGGCCCATCAGTGTCCCTGGAGAGGACTCTGAAGCCATTTTACACTCTGCACTGAGCAGGGTATAGAAAAAGAGATCCTGCGAAGCCAAGCCCCCAGGAGTTAAATTCCCAGTCAGAGTTCGAAGCTATTCAGGGTGTTACTAATAACAGAAACATCATTATCTGCTGCCAAACTCATTTACATTCTAGATTTTGAAAGAAGAGAATTGGGATTAATTAGGAGAGGACTGCTCTTCCTCCCAGCCAAAGGGGTGAGCACTGGAGTAACGAGGTGTTACCCAAGAGACTTCTTGATTTCTTGTTCTCATGTTTATTGATTGTCAGCCTATTGATGGAGGACATGTAGCTATAGATTTGAACTGGGAAAAAGCTTCTTCTTGAGTGTTTTGATAGACTGGCATGTCTCTTGTTTAGATCTTAATTTAATAGCTGTAGCTGTAAAATCAGTATAGCAGAACCCGTGTGTTTTTTGACAAAGATGTTGAACAGTGCCAGTCCCAGAACTGACCCCTGACAAACACCACTTGTTGCTCCTTTTCACACTGATGTTGAGCCATTGACCACAACTCTTGGTGTGCAACCGTCCAGACAATTCGTGATCCACTGAGCGTTCCATCTGTCAAATGCGTGTTCCTCCAGTTCAGAGACAAGTATTTCAAATATCACCCGCAGTGAGCTGATACTGCTGAAGGGATTTCGAACACCAGCCAGCCTTTGCTATTCACACCTGAGTAGTTTAAAATGCCAGCACTACAGCAGCCTCGTAAATTAGCAGCACGTTACATCTTTTTGTTACAGATGTGGCAATGTCATCCAAGGAAGTTAATGACTCAGGCAGCAGGAAATGGCCTTCCAGGTAGCAAATGTTCAGCAGATCACAGTATTCCATTTATAGCACAACGGAGGATCTAAAATGTCACCATTGCTCTGGAGAAAACAAAGTGCTGCATCAGTACATAGCTGGAGGCCACGTCAGTGGGAAAAGAGTTTCCCTTGATGGCTCAGGCAGTTAAAATTCCAGCTCATCTATTACAATAGGTGCTGTCTTTAGCAGCTCTATGGCTTTGATAATAATATATGGTAATTTTCTCTTGATGGGTATTGGAAGTCAGGAGTGGAGCAAGGATGGGTTTTGAATGTTTCAAGGCACACTACGAGTCTCAGAAATTCTCTCAGTGTCTTTGTGATGCTGATCCTGGTTAACTATCTCAGGAACACATACTTGAGAAAGAGAGAGGCAAAAGAGTTTGCCCAGGGCTCCCTCTGTGGCAAACAGACCAGAGTAGAGCACCTTGGGAACACCTTGGTTCTCAGCCTGCAGACATCTTCAGAGCAAGGTGAAAAGCTGTTTCCAACAAAACGGGATTTTCCATTCCTTCCTTGGGGGTGTCTGTGATTCTGTAGCATGCTCAGCTGGTACTGTTTTGTGCTAAGCTCTACGTCAAAGTTTCTTATGTAAATTCTGTGGCATTCCTGTGATGTGTACCTAGAATGAGGGGACTATTTAACATAGGACACTAGAATTGTGTGAGTAGCCTGAAAAAAAATTAGGACTGTATATCAGAATGTTTTCACAAGTTCCAACTTTCTGTCACATTCATTGTTGTTTATCTTCCTAGGGGCAAATTCTAGGTGAGCTCTGGATGGGGATGATATATATTTTCCCTTTTTTGGGTAGTCAACCACAATTGTTAACACGGTGGGGAAGCACAGTCTGGTTCTTAATATTCAGTTACACTTAAGGTCCAGTCTCACCTAGTTTTACTTCCCTCCAGGTACATTTCTGGATGTGGTGCCAGGAGTCTTTCCAGCTGGAATGGAGGGAAAAGAGAGAGGAGCTTTCCTTTTGTTAGGTTTGTGCCAGGGACATGATTCCTGAATCCCCGGAGCTGCTCTCCCTGGTTTGGCCAAGCAGCAGGATGGCTCAGCCCATCTAAGAGCTGTGCTTGCAGAAGGAAAACCCTCGGTGGCCAAGCCTCAGTCCTTCCAGGATACCTAACAGGTGCCCTGGCAATATGGACTGCCTGGGCAGAAAGGAAATGTCTGGCTCTAGGCCCTTGGACCGCTACATTTCCTCAAAATGTTCCCAAAATATCACATAACAGAGTGCTGTCCCACCTGAGTTCCCACTTGCTCAGACATTATTTGACAGTCCCCACCTCACATTATTCTCAGTGCCCAGGAGCATTCAGACCTTCAAAACCTGCATGGATAGATGGAAAAAAAAAAGAAGAAAAAGGAGAAGAAAAGAGGAGAATGCATTACTCAGAGTTTAACAGTTGCTTTCCAGGAAAATGTCATGTTTTTGCAAGCTTGAAAGTTTTCCCTGGATACTGAGTCATTTCTGCAGTTATTCTGGGCCATCAGACCATGATACAGAGTTGTATTCTTCACATGGTTGCATAACAGAAACAAGTTGTGACGAGTTCATTCAGCATCTTGTGGATGACTTGGGAAAGTATGTGACAATAGCCACAGGTCAGGATAGTTGACAGTCAGGTTACATTATCACAGCTTGCCAGAAACCAGGCCAGAGGGCAACATCCAGCATGGCAAAGCCATTTCGGAGATTTTTTCATCAGTTTCCTGTACCCTATAGACCTTCTATTCTCACCTTTATGGAACGTGGAAAGGAAATTGTTCTAGACAAGTTAAAATCAAAGACTTGAAGTGTAAATAAACCCTTAGTTGGTAACAGACTGAGAAGAATGGTTTAAATATGTTTATATCATTGCACCTGAAGGATCACAGCAGCCTGATATCATCCAATGAATGTAAATCTGATTGGGCCTTTGTATTTTTATGCTAGGGTCACAAAGGGAGAATCTTGTGTATAATTTATAGAAAGCCACCTTGTAAGGAAAAAAAAAAATTCTAAGGGTTCCCAGCCTTGCGTGAGAACAGAAATGAAGCCCCTGCCAAACCCTTTTTCTTTCATACATCACTGACCCACCTTTGCTCTCTCAGATTCCTCCATCTCTGAACAAAGCCTCTGGATTTCTGACAGCAGAGGTTGTCTTTGAAATCTACCTTTCTCCTTCTCTCCTCCCTGTCACTGTGTGTTGTCCAGCCTTCAGTCAAGAGAATCGGTTTTAGCTTGGTACTAACATCTGTGCTAGAACCAGCCAATTTTCTTCACTTTTTTCAGTTTGCTGAGCATCCCAGAGGCTGAAGGAGTTGTGTTGCCATTCTCTCTCTCAGCTTTGCACACAGAGATCTTTTGTGTTCCCTCCTAAATATATAAGCACTTGTTGTGCTTATAATGAAGCATGATAACATGTGAAGATGATAATGGTGTGAACTGTAGAATATTCACACAGAAAGCAGAAAATTCTGTGAGAATTACTGGAAAACTTGGTTTAAAATTGAAGTTATCACACTGTAATTTTCAAATCAAATAATAAAATTTTGATTAGTGGAACATTTCTTCCCTTTTACATATATTCTGAACAGCAAAATATTGGAGTAGGTTACAAAATAGAAACTGTGAAGCACAACTGGATTAGCGTGATCACATGATGAAAGGTAGTAAAATCTTGCTTAAAATGTGGTTCCTTCTAGGAACCTGCCTAGGTACTTTAGTCTCTTAGAAGGTTGATGCTGATCAAACTGTGTATGTCATGTGCCCCCAGTAATACCAAAATTTTAGTGTGTTTGGGTAGGTTTTGATATCATCTTAGTGGTCTTGACCAAATTGCAGAGCTCACTCAATAATACAGTGTTCCCTGGTCAAAAGGGGATTAGAGATGGTTTTCTCCCTGTGTGTGAATGAGAACTTTCCTGCAGACTCATTGCTCAAGAGTGCCTGGAAAATGGCACCCCAGGGTTTTCCAAATCAGGGTCTGACTGGCTGGTCCCCGTTAGCTCCTGGAGAAATTAATTGTGTTATTCCACATAAAGGTGCCCCAAGGAACAGAGCAAATGTCCTTCCTGCTGCCTGTGGAAAGTAACGTTCAGGGAGGGATGGTTTGGTACCAACTCCTTGTGTCTTGTGCTCTGGACAGTTTCTGTGCTGTGATGGCCCATGGAAAGCACCCCGTGCAGGGGGATTTATTGGGAGGCAGGAGGGAAGGCAGCTCTGCCCCTCGATGTGTGGTGTATTCATCTCGAGTCCTGTGATAAGGAAGCAGCTGTGCTCACATGCATTATATAACACAACTGCTCTGGCATCTGTAGTCAGATGGTCTCAATCACATCCAAATTTCCCTTTGTACTGCAGTTCTAATGGGACTGGTATTTTGCTTTACAGAGATTTAAACCAACCAGGGAGGCCTCTTTAAAGGGTGTTTACATCCATTGGGTCTACTTGGTATCGTGGAGGTGTTACATAACATCCTTTATGTGACAGAGAATCTAACTCTCCTATTGTAAGAGTAGAAAAACAGCTAAAATTAAGTAACTGATTATTTTAAAAAATAACAATAAGAAAGAAGAGTGATTGAGGTAAGATTATTTGTCTATCAGAATTGCCAAAGTATTTATATAAGCTGCACTTTTTTCTATCCAACATGATCTAAAAATCTCTGGGAATATTCTCCTTGAAAAGAATGTCTAAGTTTGTAAGAATCCACTAGTACACAGTGAAATACCTTTGTATGCTTGTGTGCTGAGCAATATCTTACACTTTAGCTTGTTGTTTCAAGTTATTTTGACATAAACTAGAACAGCCTCTAGTTACTCTGACTCTTGCTTTATAAAGTATTCTGGTATAATAGTATTTTCTAGCTGTTGCATGCTGACCAGTTAAAGGTGAGTTTCCATCATTTAAAAGGCAGTGTGAATATTTTGCCAGTGGTATGATTAAAATTAGTTGATTAATATTTCCTAACAATCTGCTTAATATTTTTTAAAGGCAAATTTTCTGTCAGGTTCCATGAAGACTAAAACAAACCCAAGAGGACCATAGATCATGTAATAGCCTGGGCTGGAAGGGGCCTTACAGCTGAGTGCGTGACAGTCTGTGCAATGTCCTGGGCTGCATGTGTGCTTGTCATTTCTACACTGGATGGTCATGACAGGCTTTCAGGTACTTAGACAAAAAAAGTTTGATTCATCCAGAGAGTGGAAGAGTGATTTATGGAAAGTGATAAAAGAATAGGAGAGGTGTGATGTGAAGGCAGAGGGAATATTTTTCATTAGAGGAATGGAAATTGGGAAATGTGGAAAAGCATTTGACAGTCCCATTATCAGGTTTCTGAACATCCCAGCTGTTTTAACTGCTGTTCTATAAAGTATGGCTCTGCTCTACAGCCTTGCTTTCATAAGTCGAAGCTCGCATCGTGGCTGTAACAGCAGTTTTATCTGCACCGAGTGACATACGGCTGTGGCACGAGCTGAGCAGTGCTAAGAGCAAACAGATCAGATGCAGATGTGGGAATGCTAACGAGCCACAGCAGGGTGTGCCTGTGTCACGAGCACTTCAAGAGCATCGGTGCTCGCTCTGGCTGTGAATGGAGCAAATCTAGGATGAAAGAAAGAATTTCTTCACTTGTTAGAAAATGCAACGTGTGTTTAAGAAGTGGGAAGGATTTTATTTTGAACTCCACAAGGGTGTTAGGTAGTATTTGCCCTCTTGTAACATTGTCAGACCCAAAGGTCTGGTGAAATGGTCTTCCCTGCCAGTTCCCCTCAGCAAATGTCTGTCCTTGAGGGAGGCAGAGGCCAGGCAGATCCAGGATGATTGAAGATAAAGAGATGTGTTTTCCAGGCCCTTCTGTGCAGCCTCTACCTCTGATTTTCATTGCAGATTTGGAGGAACACCCTGATTTTCACTTTACTTGTGCAATCTAATGTGGAAGTACATATTAACACGAAGCACATTTTCTTTGCTTTTATGTGCAGTAGCCAAATACTGCTGTCTGTATTAAAAGCTTGTCATTTCACTGTGCTGAGAGTGCCTTCATTTGTGAGAGAGCCCTTCACGTGTGGTGTATTGATTGCAACATCTTAACAATTGAAGCATTGTAGTTAAACTTCCATCTTCCTTAAACTACCTGCTCTGGAAAGTCAAAATACTTTAATTTTGAGGCAAGGAATCTGCCAGTGATTGGCTCACTGACTTGCCCATTTATATTGTGCTTTTTCCCTGGCTAATCTACCTATTCAGTGATTTGAAAATAATTAATGGAAGTCCTATGCCAAGTTTTCAGTCAAATGCACTTGGTTGCAAATATTTTGGCAGGGTATACAGGAGGGAGTATTGCCACATCTGTAAGAAATTATATCAAATGTCAGGTTCTCTCTGTGAGGTTTTACATAGAATAGATGGTCTTCACAGCAACAGTTAAAAGCCCTTGATCCTATGCAGTGGACTATTGCAAGTATAAATAGTCCCAGTCTCATTTGTTCGTGGGAAACTGTTCCTTTACAAAAGCTTGTGAGTGTGCAGTAGCTCGCTTTTCAGCCAGCTCTGTGCTAGCAGTAGGACATCAAGGAAATCCTTTCACTAGGTGAGAGCAATAAAGCTGCTGAGAGATCAGAGAGGGTCCTAAATGTGTTTGTTTACATTGCAGCTCTCTTGGCCATCCTTGTGAAGGCAAGGGGAGCCCTTCTGCCTGGGACAGGGAGCTGTCTCTGACTGCCAGAAATGTCCTCTCGAACAGGTAGTGCCCGAGCCTCTGGAATTACATGTGAGCAACTGTTCCCACAAAGTGGCCACTCTGCTGCTCAACACAATTAGGAAATGGCAGGAAAGTCATCAGTGGGATGCATTTCATGGCAGCAAACCCAAGAAATGCTGTTATTCTCCCATATTTTACCAAGTATGAGATCACATCTTGATCTCTCTCTACAGAGACGTCTTGACAGGCTGGGTCAGCGGGCTGAGGGCAACTGCATGAGGTCCAGTAAGGTGAAGAGCCAGCGTATGTCCAGGTGGCCAAGAAGGCCAGTGACCTCCTGGTCTGTATCAGGAGGAGTGTGGCCAGCAGGACGAGGGCAGTGACTGTCCCCTGTGCTGGGCATTGCTGAGGCCACACCTTGAATGCTGTGTCCAGTTCTGGCCATTCAGTGCAAGAGAGACATCGAGGTGCTGGAGAAGGTCCCGAGAAGGGAATGGAGCTGGGGAGGGGTCTGGAAAACACATCTTATGAGGAGTGGCTGACAAAGCTGGGGGTGTTTAGCCCAGAGAAAAGGAGGCTCAGGGGGAACCTACAACTCCCTGAAATGAGGCTGTAGCCAGATGGGGACTGGTATCTCCTCCTAAGTCTCAAGAGAAAGGATGAGACAGGTGAGTTTCAGATTAGATATGAAAGTTTAGATTAGATTTGAAAGCTTTTTTCTCACTCAAAGAGTGGTCAGGCACTGGAATAAGTTGCCCACGGAGGTGGTGAGGTCACTGTCTCTGGAAGTGTTCAGGTGGCCTCTGGATGTGACACTTGGGGATGTGGTTTAGGGGTGATTTTGGTGGTGCTGGGTTGGTGCTTGGACTGGATGATCTTGAAGATCTCCTCCAAACTTAATGATTCCATGATGTATCCAGAGAATAAAAGAAAAGTCATTTTGGTCCAAGGCTTCTTTAATTTTCTCTTTTGTTTACAAGCGAACAGGATTTAGATCTGAATGAAGGGACGGAATTATTTCTTAAAGAGTTTAGGCATTGAAACATCAAATTTAACAAATGAATACCACACTGAAGCTATCTCTGATTTATTTAGCCAGCTCTATATGCTGAATGTGTACAACCTGATGCAAAACTCAGGGCAGCCAGTACCTTTCTAATGACTTCAGCATAATTTGAACCAGGCATTACAAGGAAAAAGAAAATTGACAACTAATTTACGTGAAAGCAATTCCATAAAATCCAGAAAAGTTGTTCTCATTTTGTGATGTGTGTACATTGTATTCACCCAGTGCCAAACACATTTTGTAAAGTGTATTGACTGTTCAAAGGCAGTTTGTAAACAGAAAAATTTAGCCTTTCCACCCACTTGTTGTGTGGGTAAATCACATTTTGGAGAAAGACAACATTTTTAAGGGGCAAGAAATTAAAACTAAATGTATCATATTAAATGTGATTTAAAAATTAATTTTTAAAGAGAAACAGGAACTTAGATTGAAATTCTTTTTGGTCTTTGAGGAGACTGATTTATTGAGTTTTATAATTAATAGCGATAAAACACACCTTGTTGAAAGAATTTTCTTTTTTCAGTAAGATTACCAATTTGGCTGATATGACAGGAAAGGTGACATCAGATGGGGGCCTATGAGGGCATGTGTCTCTTGGGTTTGAAAAGTAGACAGACACAAGATAAAGCATGCAGTAAGCAGATTAAAACATCTTCAAAATTGTCTATTTTGCTACTGCCACCCTGCAGTTCAAGGACGAATGAATTAACTGCAATCCCATGACCTTTTTCTTCATGAAAATGTCTGGCTGGTTGATCACAAGGTCTTGTGCCATCTTAATTTATGAGTCTGATGGCAAAAATCAGGAGTTGCAAGCATTTGTCATTTTACAGGCGATATAACTGCTGCCATTTTGGATGCTTCTGTCCTCAGAGGCGTCTGTGTAACGACTGAGCAATCACTGATAAGAGCTCAGATCTTGGAGCTGCTCTAAGACTTTTGATTGCCTCATCTCACCTTTGTGCTAGCAAGAATTTTTTCGAGAGCTTGAACAGCTAATTTATTTTGCTGGGTGAGAGGACATATTTTTATTATTTTAAGGAAAACTGAACCAGACTCTCAACTGATTCAAACAGAGCAGCTTAGTTTTATCTGTTCCAATGGGGCTGTGATGATTACTACTGATCATTGCTCAGGTCTCTGTGCTTTTTGTGAAATGTTGTTCACATATAAAATATTCTGAACTATACCCTCTCACATCAATTAGCTTGTTTACAAGAGGCAGTAATTGCATTTGTCCATGGAAGCATACGGATCAGAGCACAATTTCAGGCAATTAAGTTCTATTTTTGAAACTCACTGAATTATAGATCCTGAAGCTCCTTCCTTATCTGATTTTGATGGATTAAGTGATTTATCCTACTTTAATCTTAAAGTAAAACTGTGTATATAATGTAGTCATACTTAAAACTCTTTTGGTTGTGTCTTTACTTATTTAACTCTTAAATATTCATTTTGATGAGTTAGGATCTATAACGTTTATATAGAATGATGATTTGTTAGATGTTAGATGTACATCTTGTCCTCTGCCTGCCTTCTTAGAGCTATCAATTTTAAAATAAGTGGAAAAATACAGGACTTTAGAATTTAGGTTTTACAATTTTCAAAACTTCAAAATATGCTGGTTTTGTTCCCCTCAGACTCAGCTGTGTACAATCATTGTTTGATAGCTGTTGAGGACCTTGCAGCTTGGCTTCTCCTCAGAGGAGATACCATGCTGGGCTCTGGTTTAACTCCCCAAGTTGGGCAGTACAACTGGGCAGGTGTGTTGAAATCACGGTGAATGAGGGACACGAGATGCTGCTCTTCCTGAGGCAACAAGTCATGGTCAGCATGTCCGAGATCAAGGCAGAAATCCTTGAACAGCTCTAAAGGCAACAGCTTTTGCACACTGTTGCATAACCCAAAGACTGGATAGGATATGCTGGTACCTGAGGTTTTGGCATGAGAAGGAGCAGGAAGGATTTTGACAATGCAGTTTGTATGCCACTGCCTTTGTCCATGCTCTGTCTCAAAATCCTTAAATAGATGCTTTCAGCCACTGTCTCTGATTCAACACAATGCACTTTAACAAAGTGTAGAATGTTAAACCCCACCAAATGTTGTTTGGCTGATTGTGACTCAAATTGTTTGACAGTGTGCATAGAATCTGTAAGGAGAAACAGAGTATGATGTTGAATATCAAAGGAGGATTTAGATCTAATTTGTGCCCGTGCTCAGGTAATCACTCAGGCAGGACACAAACACTCTTAGAGGACATGGGGACTGTCACAGAAAATCACACAAAGCTACATTTAGACTAGATATTCCGAAAAAGAGTTTTACATTGAAGACTGTAAAACACCATGAGAAGTTGCCCAGAGGCTTGCAGCTGATGCCTTCAGAGTGAGGTGAGAGAGGTCTCTCAGCTGACAGGTTCACACCCCATACAGTATTGAATAGTTTTGATGCCTGAAGAGGTCAAAAGCATTTTGATACAGTCTCAGGCCTTCCACTCCATTACTGCACCTCCAAAGCTATCAGGGGGATGAGGGAGATGAGCTAGGGCTTACAGGCAGCAGATCCATGTCTCCCTCAGCTGTACCCAGGATTGTGGAGCCACACAATGTGCAAGGGACTCTGTTGGCACAGCCCAGCCAATATTGTGAAACCAGTTTGTGTCTTCAGGTGGGCAGGAATACCAGGGCACCCTTGTATAGGTCCTTGCTGGCATGACTGGGCTTTTCAGAAGGAGTACACTGTTCCTGTGGAAGTTACTCCCGCTGCAACACATCCACAGACCGCAGGAGCGTGTGTGTGGTTAATTACAGCAGGCCATTTTGCCTGAATGACACTAGGATTGGAATGAAGGTCCAACATTTCTAATGACTGTCAGACATTATTTAACTCATTTCTCTGGGGAATCAGAGCTGGCACTGGCAATTTCCTCTATTTCAGCATTTGTAATTACTAAGACTGGTTAGAGAAACAACTTCTCTGTCTGTGTTGGGATGCAGGCATACATGACCTGCATGGTGTTTGTGAGTAATCCTGCCTCACAGACAGAGTTACATTCCCTGGTGCGAAGATATCTTGCCATGTGAGATACCACAAGTTTGGGGTGTTTGTTTTCCGTTTCAATTTCCCTTTCTCACACATTGTCAGTCAGCCTCAGGAGAGGCTTGGTTTTACATTCAAAGGGCAGATTTACACAGCAGCGATTTGTCAGTTAACTTAAAAGAAGCAGGTGTGATGCTTCAGCTCATAACTAGGATGTGATTCCTGGCTGAACAAAGCCTGACATGCTCCTAACTGGCTTGTTTACACCATCAGCACAGCCAAGCTCTCCCGTTCCTCAGATTAATTGGGAGCTGCAGCCAGAAGGTGTCCGGTGTCGCTGTAAATTGCTGGTGGTTGAATGACTGAAAATGAAACTGAATCTCTGCCTTAAATGTGGTAGAGTAAGAAATGCAGGCTGAGCCCTCAGAACTGTCGCTCCTGCAGCTCCAGCTCTGGAACTGGGAATATTCCCCATAAAACACTGCCCTGTTCTGTTGTCCCTGGGGGGCTCCAGGGTGATGCTGGGGATGCTGTGACTGACGAGCAGCAGTGACACACAGGTGCAGTGCAGTACATGCAGCACTGCCAGCTCTGTGTAACTGCTAACTCCTGCCCGTGGTAAAGCAAAGCTCCGAGCTAGCAAAAGCTCTTGGAAAATCTCTCTTTTGAGGGTTTGGTCTCGCCGCTTCACTTCATGCCTGGGAATCTCTTTCCTTGGCTTTTTGTCTGCCTGTAACCTCTGGTGCATTTCAGCCATTTTAAAGTGCTCCCTCCTCATCAGTCTCAATGTTCCAAGCATTTTTCTTCATGCTTTCATTTGCTTATTTTTGGTTACAATGTCGGTCTTTTGCCTTCTTTTGGCTTGTGACTTAGTGTTCATTGTTGGGCCTCTTTTCATTCTCCTTCAAGTTTTAAATCTGTGGTCTGTCTTTCAAGCACCTTAAATCCACACTTTTGTCACTTTTGTGCTTCTGAAATCCTGACCTGAATTTTGGCCTCTCTTTTTGACAACTACAGTCTGTTTTTTCTTTTAATTTTTATTTTTCTAACATCTAAAACAATAGCAGAAAACCCTTTCCTAAGCCTGGTGTCCCAAATTTAACTTTTCTTGAATAACTTCCATTTCTTTAAAACTAATCTGAGATGCACTACAATCTTTCTCACAAGCACTTAGTATTTCATTGTTATGACACTCTTATTCCTTTCATCACATCTGACCTATTGCTCCTCTTTTTGAGGCTTAAGTCAAAATGGAGCCCTCATTTCATGGGCTTAGTGGTTTTGATCAATGCCTAAAGCCCTCCCTCTGTATCCACAGAGAACCTCTTTCCCAGTCTATTGCAAATGTCACATCTCCCTCTTTTCTCTCTTATGCAATGACAGGCGGGAACGAGTTGCTCTGTACTTGTTAAGCCTTGTGCAACTCTCCAAAATATACAAGAAAATCTCATATTTATCTATTTTTAATAGTATTGAATCTCCAATCCTGTTGGCTCACCTCAACATAAATGCAACAGAAAATGCTCAATATATTTGCTCTGCCAGGATGAGAAAATTAATATTTTATTTCTTTTATTAAATAAATAATGTTTTGCAGGGCTACCATCTCTTGAGATATAGAGATACTGCATTAATTACCACCCCAGCCCTATTCCCTTCAATCCTTCTCATGAACTGAAGGAGAACCACAGATGTGCTTTTGTTGTTTCTGATTAAACAAATCCTTTGAGAGTTTATTTCAGCCTCAGATGAATTTGTGCAGTTCACAATTACTTCTGAGAGTATTTTTTTCCTCCTCCCTCGGACAAACGCGCGTCCCTCACTGCAAGTTTGCACACCTGCAGTAGCACAGGCTCGAAGGTAGCGAGAGAGCAGTTCTAAGTCTCCAGCTGTTGCAACTTCTTTCTCTAAATCTCTTTTTATTTTGACCTCTGTAATAGCTATTGTTAGCATCTTTATCACATCAGGACTGTCATTCCAGCAAGTTCTCCACGTGTTCCTCCCTGGCTGCTCTGCCACGTTAATCTGCTTTCTGTGCTGAAGATGACTGGAAGCCATCTATCCACTCTGTGCAGCACTCCAGGGTCTTGCAAAACACTTTGGAGAGCGTATTTATTTAAACATTACCATAAATGCAAAATGAATGTCATGCTTTTCACAAAATAGCCTTGAGTAGGTTCACTTCATGAAAAGCTCTCTGTGAAATCTCACTATGTGCTAAAAGAACAGCAAAATGTTTTTGGGGGAAAGTACAGAGCAGACAGGGAGTCATCAAACACTAGGAAATTAACCATGCCTGGATTATCCTAGCTAATCAACACTGCAAAAATATTAGTGCTCTTGCAGAATTTCTTCACCTACTAGCAAACCATTTAATATGTTTTAAACAGTACTGAAAGAGTCACACAGTGTCTTTCAGGTCTTAGACTTCAAGACTATTTACTCTTTTTGTACCAAGTCGTGGTGGATGTAAAACTAAAGCAGAAATCAAAGCAGCAGAAATCAAGCTCAGGCCTCTCCTATTCCCTGCAGGTGAAACTCTAGGGCTACTTTTACCTTTCTGCAGACTCTTAGGTTCCTGGTCTCTAAATTTCTACAGAAGAAGGTTTAAATTCCCTCAGGCCCCAAAAGCCCTGACACACCTATCTCCAACTTCTTGTCCAAGTGCTTTAGCTACCAGACACCATAGCCCTGTGTTTGCTGTCTTCAGGAAAATATTCCTGATGGACTCCTGATTCTTACAATGTTGGTGTGTGGTGCCTAATTCGGGGTTTAGGTCTGCTTACAGGAGGTGTCTGCCTTCACACCAGCTCAGGAAAGAATGAGTGGTATCACAAGTGGTGATACAGTTTTGCTCAGAGAGCTGAGCACTGTGCCTTCTACTCTGTTCCAGGCTGACAAAACTTAGTCCCTTGCTCATGGTCATGGGTATTTGAGGAGGGAGAAACAAGGGCTGATGCAGCACAGAGTGATTAAGGAAGAGAAACCCGTTGGGACAGTCTTGGTCATGGAGTTATCTTTAAATGCAGGAATCTGTCCCACTTAAATCAAAGTTAATCAGAAGCTGAGAATTTTTGTGACTGGAGAAAAATTAAGCATGCGCTTGAATGTTTTCCTAAATTAAAACACCGACTGTGTTTTTCTTCAGTTAAAGATGGACGTCTTGGAGGAAACCAAATGTTAGACTATTTGTAGTGGAATGTTTAATGAGATCGTATGTCTTTGTGGATAAAATGGCACAAATTAAGATCAGTGGCGAAACTGGGGATGTATTCCTACTTTCCACTTACACCACAATTATATCTTGCATTTCTAAAACCCCATGAACTTCTGGTAGTAATTTCTGATACTAATTAGTAGTAGTTAATTTAACAGCTGTACGTTATTAAATAATTAGCTTGTATATAAGTTATCATAATTTTCATATGGTAAGATGTGATTTTAATGAGTTTTTCTACCCATCTTCATTATTGTGTGATGTGGTAGCTGCTTGCTGTAAGTCACTTTCCAAAGCATGTGTATTAAATCTTATAATTCAAACAAATGAATATTATAAAAGGGAGTCTTAACACTGTTTCTCGGCCAGGGGTTTTTAACAGCACTTGTGAAAGATTCTTTATGACAGATATAAAGACATGTTACTAAAATACTTTGTCTTTCTGGAAACCTATCACAGTCTATAAATGTCTCTCAAAATAATGCTGAGAGCATTCTGATATTGCCATCCTAAATATACACATTTTTTCTCGTCTCGAAACAAACCATAGAAAATCTTTGGTTTGGACTGTCAGGAATAACACTCGCTCCTAAAGCGAGATATTTGACTTCCATCTGTTTGGGGGTTGGTTTTTACTTTTTTTTTCCTTTTTGTACTTCAAGCCTCCTAATTTTTTAACTAGCTTTTTCTTTTGAAGGAACCTTATTTAACCTTCTTTCTGAGTTTTGAGTATTTAAGTGAAACACAAAGAACCAGCAACGTGCTAGCAAAAGGATTAGCATAATTTAGAAAGACAAATTCATCCTCTCACTCTAATGAAAAACCTGCTAGCAACAATTTGATGTCTTTGTTCATGTTGTGTTATCCCTTGTGCAGTTATTAATTTACTTTGCTATATGAATGACCATGAACTTCCTAACTTTCTTTTTCTGACTGTGGCATTCCCTCAGCACAGACCCTGCTGCAGAGTCTGTCACTCTTAGCACGAGGAGGGTCACCAGAGCTTTGTGGTCATGTCTTTCATTCCTTCTGCTAAAGATCACTTTGTCTTTTGGTAATACATTGTGACTCAGGATCACAGGAGAAAGCCTCCATGGGCAACTGTTTGGTGTTATTTTTATTCAATACCTTAATCCAGTTGCATATTTTGTGCTTTATTTTCCATTCATGGCTCCGTTTTCCAAATGGTTTTGTTTTCAGCTATGGGCATGGGTAAAATGCACATATGTCACCAATTCTCTAGGGTTTTTAGCTTAGTGTTAAGACATATTTTGGGAACTGAAATGAAAGATAATGTGTCTGAAAGGTTCTGCTGATCTGAAGATAATAATAAGGATGCTGCTGTTTACAGAAGCCAGCAGTAGTTTGGGGCACTGGGCATAGTAAATATCAGAGTCCAGCTTCCAGCAGCCAGCAAGCACTCCCTAGGAAAGCACAGATTTCTTCAGCAGGTGAAGTGGATCTGTCAGGCAGAAGCACAGATCCAGCCTTCCCTCCTGCCTGAGACCAGGCCCCCAAGGAGCTTCCCAGATGGACTGAATTTCCCAGAATTGATGGTGAATACCAGTAAGGGGTCAGTAGTTTCATTTCTAATGCTTGAAAGGATCCCCAGAATGTCTACCCTACACAAAGCTGTCACTGTTTGAGGAATAGATATTGTGGGGTAGGAACAAGAGACACTCACCATTTTAGAGAAAGCACTGGTTATGAAAGCACCTGAGAATTCTTGGCCTCAGTGTTTTCAGCTGAGGGAGGCTGTGGAAAGGAACACAGTTACTATAGCATGAGATGCACATTTTGTTATCACTTTTGGTTTTTCAGGTTAAAAGAGGAATAAGAAAAAGGAAGGTTCAAACAAAGAAGTCTGGAGAAATACAATTTTAATACATAGAAACTAATCAAAACTAAGGACTCTTGGAGTTATCTCCCTGGGTAAACCAGGTCAAATTCACCTTTTAGCTGTACTGGAATGACTTCTCTTTGTGTAGGAAGAGAGGGATCTATTTTGGAGGTATCTTCCTCTGCTGAGGAACTGATAAAGTACCGAAGGTGTTTTCTTAACGGAGCTTGCATTTCACCATCCATTTATGTAAGGAGGATTGATACCTTTTTTTGACAATCTGTCATGAGGTAACACTTCTAAGGAAGTGCCAAGGATCTTTGAGCACTGATTTAAAGAAATATCTACTTCAGCATTTGAATAAGGAAGAACAAACTTTCCTTCCCACAAAAAAACACATCTTGGAAGAGTGTAGAGCTGAAAATGTATGCTGTCCTTCCACGAGCAAATACCACCAGCTTTATTGTAGAACAAGCCCTATGTTCATTGTCAGAGCTGTAAAAACTCTGATGTTCTATCTAGTAAAGCATCCTTTTAATTTTCCTTTGTTTATAAATCTTTCCATTGTTTCTCTCAAGCAAAACATTTTTTTTTTTTCAATTCCTCTGCACTGAGGACCCAGTGAAATAAAAAAGAATTATTTGTACTGTCACGGTCATACTGGGTTTTCTTAGATAGTGGCGAGAAACAGCATTTGTTTTGGATGTGGTGTGTGGTAATGCATGACTGCCTTGCAATAAGTATATACAAATTAAAACACTTTATTGATTGCATTGTTGTCTCTGCTTTTCGTGCCAAGTTGTGCTCTGCTTTACTTTGCCATGAGGAGCTACAGATGCAACTGGCTGCAAAGCAGGGCCTGAGGGGAAGACTGGGAAATCCTTGCAAGCCTGGTGGTGGGGTGGTAATGCTGCCTAGGGAGGAAGCTTGTGTGGAGCCCATCAGTTAGTGCTGCTTCACTGGCATTAGGAGGAGCAGAAAGAGATCTCTGGAAGTCTTTGATGGCTTCATGTGGCAAAATATCTTCCCTAGTACAGCACCACATGAACCTTTGGACTTTTCTGTAACATAAAAACCCTGCCTTGTCTTGAAGTCCAGTGTACTGCCAGTAATAACAGGGCTTTGGTTACTATGGCTTGTCTCTCTGTATTCCTTCTCTTGCTGCTTTCTGCAAAAACACTGGGATTTCTTGGATAACCTGCTACTTTATTAAGGTGTAGGCTGGCTTTGTGCTAAATGTTATGCAGCAAGAGTGAAGGGTGGTGCATCCTTCCTTGTATGAAATCATGAGAAGTCAATATAAAAGTTCTTCAATTCTTGTTTCCCTACAAGTCCTCCTCCAGTAGTGATTATTCTCTTTTTTTGCCCCAAAGATGAGTATTTCCTGATTAAAAAAATCTTGTCAAAACTGCCATTATAATACCATACACTCAAACTTTGCATTAAAGAGACTGGACTGGCAATAAGCTCCTGTTTCTGTAAAAAATCCTACATCTCTGTGTTGCTAAATCCATCATGTTTCCAAAGCAGTACCTGCTGTTCTCAAATGACATGTGCTGTTACCAGCTCTGTGCTAGACCAGCTGGCACATTCCTGACCAGAGAGACTGGCAGGGCAGTGGGAAGGAGGAACGGCTGATGTGAAGGAAAGTGACCTGCAAACATGCTTTTAACCATGGTTAATTCTATGAATAACCTTATACCCCATTGTCTCCTCAGCTCTGGTACTGCTGCATGAGCTCTGGCACTGGAGCACAATCCCACCTTAAAATACTTATCTTCCCAATGCTGTGGTGATTTTGGGAATTATTTCTCTTACTATTCATGCACAGGATAGAGCCTGAAAGACTGAAATGCCTTCCTGTGCTGCTGTGTCTGCAGGAATGCTAAGACACACAAAAACTAAACCCAGATTTTCCAAGTCCCAGTTATGGTTCCCAAAAAAATAAGAAGCAACTTTGTTCCAAACAATAAATGCCTGGCAGGCTTTTCTTAACGCCACTAGTCCCTTATGTGCCGAGACTCAATTCGGTGCCATGGCACATGCAGCAAAGCCATGGCCAGAATGCTCTGCAGCAGTAAACCACTATTTTTGGATATTGGCAGTGTGATAAACATAATTTTGCTTCCCACTTCACAGTGGCTGAAGCAGGGCTGTTTTACTGTGAACTAGACACTGATATTGTGTGCAAAATCTGGCATGCACAGGAAGATGCCGGGTCATGAATTATAGAGGCCTCTTCATGCAAAGAGGGTATTGGTATAACCTAGCAGCAAAACGAACTACAGAGTAGGATCAGTTCTGTGATAAACTCCAGATTATTTTCATTCCAGATGGTTACAGGATTAGTATATTGCCAAAATTGCTCCTTGTCCTTTCTTGATGGTTATTAGTTTATCTGCATTCCTTGCACTCCAAGCAGCACTAGTAAATAGTGCGAAGTGTCCTGTGGAAGCACTACTGGCAAAGGAAACCTCTATGGATGGTGGTAATGTTGTGGGCAGTGTGGAGTTTGGACTCACTGGGAAGTCCAGGACCTTCAGGAAACGCAACTCTAACACCTTGCACGTATATACACACTGATTCCTCCTTCTCTGAGTTACCTATCAGATGGTTTATGTAACAGGCTGCAGTGATGTGAAGAGTGTCTTACTGGTCATCAAGATATAGAACCTGGGAGAGAAATTTACAGTCAAGATGAGCAAAAATCAATGAATAGCTTCAGATGGCAGAGAAGGTTAAAGCTGAAATATTCCACTTGTTCACATCATGGGATAAAGCTTAATAATCTGCTTGTTCTAAAAGCAGCTTCTTTGTGTCTTGAATAATTGATTTTTTTTTTGAGGGAGAAGCAGATCTACTGCTGTTCAGAACTTTTTCTGCTCAGATTTAGGGCCCTGATTCCCTGCAAAGACAGAATTTCGAAATACTGGGTCTCCTGGTTGTGGAGAAAACAGGAATTGAGTGCAGCTGGGGTAGAATCTGCCTCCCAGCAGAGAAAGGTCCCTGTCATGTATCTGTCACCAAATTTCACAGGGGGGAGCAGGAGGGGGCACTGGTGCTATTCTAGCTGAAGAGGGGTCAGTGCCTGACCTCTCTCCTGGCTCTAATTGTTTTAGAGAAGAGAGGTTCTACTTTTTTTTTTCTGAGCCAGTCGAAGGTGCCACTTCCCTGAAGGCAAATGAGATAGTTGCACTATCTAGGAACAGAGCAGTGTGCTGTATGAGACTGCTCACTGCACAGATAATCCAGAGGATCATCTTTACCTGAGAGCAACAGGCTTCTTCTCCAGGACTTACCTGACACCAGTAGGTGCTACCAGTGACTGTGGCAGGGTTGAGGGCCCTGGGGAGAGAAGTAACAGGAGCCTACAGCAATCCTTGAATCTCTAGAACTAACACTAAAGGTCATCCAGACAGGGTCAGAGGGCAAGGTGATGATGTGCTTACCCCTCAAACTGAATGAGATCATCAATTTCTGGTCACAGAACGAATCTGCAGCACCTGGCAAAACACAAGGATATAAGTCAAAGTGAGACAGATGATCCTGAGTCAGGATCTTGTTTTGGTTTAAAGCCTTCTGTAATGCTGCTTTTAATTCTCCCCAGTTCAGATTTAGGAGAGGCAATAGCAGGGATTGGGAAAATGTGTTGATTCCTGAATGAATTTAATGCCGTTTAACAGGTTTGCCTAAGGAATGGGGAAATATTCTGTATTCACACAACTCAAGTGAGGAGGAACGATGCAAAATTATGTAAAATCTTATTCTATTAGAGTCACAAACGTAGCCCATTCATTTCAGCTATGACTGTCTCCATTCAGTTACTGAAATGTCCCTGTTGTGTCATTTATCAACTCTGCAGCGTATGAATCATTTGTCATGGGTTTCTCTGTGGTCTGAATTTCTGTTGGTCACTACACCTTGTACCCTACTTTTTCAATGCTGCTGAGAGCTAATTGTGCTAATTTGGACTTTTATCTTCGTCCTGTCACACTTATTCTTTCAGAACTTGTTTTGAATATCTTTCCAAAAGGAACCCTGCAGAGATGTGACCCTTTTGATATGTCTGTCTAGTATTGACCATCTCTCTCCATATTTCACTTCCCATTGATGCCTCTGCTAAACCAAGAATGGCTAAATGGGTACATAATTAATTAGCCCTAAAGGAGAGTAAGAAATCACGGGAAATAATAGTTTGCATTCAAAGTTCAAGAGAACTGCTCATTAGCTGAGTTATTCTTTGCAGGTCTTATATTTTATTGCAAAGGGGACTGATTTTAACCTGTGGACATCTGGCTTAGAGACTGAGGTCTCCAGGCAGCAGTAACACCATCCATCATGGTATTGTAGATGGTTATAGTAATGTTTCTGCTCTTTTACTAAGATTCAGTTGTCAGCTTTACGCTAGAACAACTTTAACAAGGAATTACCCAGCTGTTTTCATGATTCATCCCCAGAACCACACATCCACTCGCACTTGTCAGTCCTGAGTCTCACAGTGCTGCACACTTTCCTCTGTGAAGCCTCTCACTGGGAAGGAGCTGAGTTCTAACCCCCAGATCTGAGCCACACTGGAATGGTTGGAAGTTTTGTAACAGAAGTGACTGCTCCAGACAAATAATGATTAAATAATAAAAATCTGGTCAGCTCAGCTCATTGAAACTCTCTGCACGTTCCATTGGAAGATGAAATATTCAGTGGTTTCCTGCCAGCGGCTTCCTCATATTGGGCTGGTCAGTAAAGTTCGTATTTGAGGACTTTGATGCTGGCTCACACAATTGTGGGGGTTTGGTTATTGAACAGTGTCCAAAATTCTTTTAAAGGCCTTGTATTTCAGCTGTGTCTAAACAAAATAGAAGGGAACCAGTCTAGGAGTCTGTCCCTTCTACTCCTGAAGACTTGGCTCAACACATCCAAGTCTGAACAAGATCTCTTGGGAGAGCAGAAAGCCAGTTAAATGGATCCTTTTCCTTTCCAGCACACCGCTTCCCCAGCATTGCCAACTGCTTCCGTTCACTAAAGGCTTTCAACATGACACTACTCGTTGCCTCCTGCTGCAATGCCCCTGCTATAGTGCCCCTGCTGTAGTGCCCCTGCTGTAGTGCCCCTGCTGTAGTGCCCCTGCTGTAGTGCCCCTGCTGTAGTGCCCCTGCTGTAGTGCCCCTGCTGTAGTGCCCCTGCTGTAGTGCCCCTGCTGTAGTGCCCCTGCTGTAGTGCCCCTGCTGTAGTGCCCCTGCTGTAGTGCCCCTGCTGTAGTGCCCCTGCTGTAGTGCCCCTGCTGTAGTGCCCCTGCTGTAGTGCCCCTGCTGTAGTGCCCCTGCTGTAGTGCCCCTGCTGTAGTGCCCCTGCTGTAGTGCCCCTGCTGTAGTGCCCCTGCTGTAGTGCCCCTGCTACAGGGCCCCTTCGCCTGCCTTCACGTAACCAGCTTCTGTTTCTTTGTCTGCTGAACAGAGGCTTCTTGCAGTCACAATAAGGATGGGATGTCATTGAGGAAACTATCTTTCACGTGATTCCAGAATTCCTTTGAAATTATTTAGTTTGACCTGGCAGGTGTTTCAGGGCTTCTAGGACTGCAAAGTTACCAGCATGATTGCTTCTTGTTTGGGGATCTGGTAGGGGTGCTACCAGCTGCTGTCGCATAAAATTTTATCAGGTATTTATCAGTATAAAATAGTTGCCATGCAGTCATCACTTCCTAGCGTTCTTGAGTCCTCTTAAAATCAGAATGAAGCAAAAAGACTTTTTTTTTTTTTAATGTCTTTCCTGGCTTTATTTTCACTACACTAAATGATCGCAGCGAGCAGGAGGCCTAGGGAAGAAATGCAGCTTTCCTTTGGGCAGGACTCAATGATGTGCCTGTCTGGAAGTGGTGATGCAGTGCTGTGGGTGATGTGAAGGGGATGTGTGATGTATTGTGCCTCCCCAGCAGTATGACTGCCCTCACAGGAGGGGATGAGGGAATGCATTGCTACGATGGAGATGCGTTTAGATCCGGAACCAGCACTGCCACGCCATTATCTGGATGTCTTTGGGTAAATTTCAGGATTTAACATCCATCAAGCTGCCTGATGACACTAAGCCTGCATTTGTGGAATGTCCCATAGGATAGAGGCATAAATCTGAGTTATCTACATAACAGGGATATTGAGTTACGCTGCACAGGAGAAGCCATAAACATAGCTGCTCTGGAAAGCATATCTGAGAAGAGAGACCTGAAACATGGCTCATTAATAAAAACAGTGTTACTGTGATACACAGCTCTAACTTTTAGCAGAAGGAAAGGAATGAGTCTGTGATTATCCCTTCAGGACACACATTTATGTGGCTCCTAGGGACGTGCAGTTCCTTGTGTAGAAGATGAACAAAACTTTAGCAGATCTCACCTATTACTGAAATTCAAAGAACTATTACAAGGATAATTAGACTTAGCTGAAACTGATCATTCTGGCCTTAGCTTGTTACCCGTGATAATTAGAAACAACCCAAAATGACAAGTTTATTAGACCCAATTGTTTGTCATTCTACCACAGCAATTCTGTATATCACTTTTCCATCTGGAAACTGACGGCATCTCACCAGCACAAAATGGATCTGACAAGAGGGAATCAAGACTATCACTGTGTCTTTTCTGTGGAGTTGTGTTGCTGCTGTGACTTGAATAAAATATTTGTTGGCATTTAATGTAAAATACCCAAGATTCTGCTCTGGAACATAAAGCTCACATTTTCAGTAATTATACTGGGATGTTCTTTCTGTTCATCAGAGAAAGCATGTGTTACTCTGGAGGAAACTGTTTCCAATAGACTGAAGGACACTCGAGGCACTCATCAGGGTGTTCCAAGTCATTCTGTCTTTAGGACTTTTCAGCTTTTTGTTAAAAATCTTGGAGTTGACTGAAGTAAATCACGATGTGAAAGAGCACTGGGTTGCAGCCCGTTCTATAAAAAAACCCTGACCAAGTATTTGCTCAAAACACTGGTGTTCTGGATGTGTAATTCATTTATTTTTATTTAAAACTTGTGATGCATTACTCTGCTTTTCGCATAACATGAGAATTATTTAATGGGGTGGAAAATGCTGTGATCACACACTGATGAGGCTGCTGGCCAATGTTGCTAGAGCACTCATGGATTGTTACCTCTCTGAAAACAAGACGTAATGGGAAGCTCAGATCCCTCTGATCCCTGCTTTGTCACCTAGTCTGACTGCAGGAATGTTGTCTGGCTCCCTGATTCTGAGTACATTGACATCTAGGGCAGTTCAGCCTCTGGTTTTCTGGGGAGGGTTAGAGACAGGCACAGCAGCGTGCCCGGGACACACACGTTTAACTGTACATGGATCAAAGACTGCTGCTGAGGGGATCAAGAACGGGGTACCATGTGGTGACCACAGCAATAATCACCTTTTTTCCTAAAGAAACATATGGATAGCTGAGATAAAGGACTAATCCACGTACTGGTTATGCTAAACAAGCAGAAAACAGTAGGAAAACTGATTAATTTAATATGTTAGTAAAAGGGGAAAAAGGGCTTTGTAAATGAAAAGAGAAAAAGCCTTGTCTGTTATTAGTGCTTTCTTTTCTTGCTAAGAGAACAAATGTAACTTTGCCAGGGTTTTTGCTCATAGGTATCCAGGAACTCAACAATTTGCAAGAGCATTATCCTAAAAATAACCTTAATTACTGCAGAACATATAGAATACTTTCTACAGGCACTGCTTCTTAATTCATTATAGCTAATCATTACCTGGGGGTTGGGACCAAGGCTTTATATACTCTGACTGGATGGTAGCTGAATGGTTTCTGGCCACACAGAAAGGACAGATCACACCTGGTGCACTGGCTTTATTCTCACTGAAAATCCTAATCCTACCAAATCACCAACGAAGCTGAGTCAGAGCAGTCTTTCTGCAGGGCTGTGGGAGTGGTGTCACAGCAAAATTCCTTTTCATTTCTTAAAGAAACTCAGTACAATAATTCTTTTATTCTCTCCTCATTTCTCCTCTTTCCCTTAGAGCTTTCCTAACTGAGGCAGCCTGTGATTGGAGACAACAGTGAGAGAAACTTGCATGCCTGGAAAACAACTAAAGTCACTCGTGATCCGTAGTGGTAGCATACTTTGTGGGCTTGCAGGAATTATAGGGTCTGGATAGTATGCATTTTATTGTTATTTTGATAATAAAATGGTTGTGACTTAAAGGGATCACCTACTCCATGCACAAAGAAATGCTGACATGTGGCCAGGTCAGCATGAAATGTGTAAGCAGTGCCTCAAAGGCAATAAAGAACTTTATTTCCAAGCAGGAAAGGGTTGTATTTGTGGGGGATTTTTAAATTTGTTTGATTTATTTGCTAGTTTTGTTGTTGTTGTTGTTGTTTCAGCTGGGGTTTTTTTTATGGGAAGTTTAGGTTAATTGCTCTATGAAGCAATTTTAATTGAAAATTAAAGAAACCAACTATATGTAATTTTGAGTACTAAAGGGAGCAACATACGAATACTTTTGTTAAGTACATTAACTATGACACTGTGCCTCAAGTCTTGCCTTTATATCTTTTATTTCACACATAGTAGTGGAACTTGCAGAAAAGTAGGTATTTTTGTGGATTGACAACATACTTTTATGGGAATAAGAATGGGGGGAGCCACTCACAAAAACCATCAAACAGATGCAAACCCAGTAAAGCTGTCATAGCAGAAATGCACATGTACCACTTAAAGCTGAGTGCTGCATGAGATTGTGTAATAAAACTAAACTGGGAGTTTGGTATGTGCAAACTTCAAGTTTTAACCTTCTTTCATTAAGTTAAATGTTGTGGATGGACTGCAGCTGCTTTCCTTGAGAGAACAGTTCTCTGGTATGAGCACAGAGCTCAGATTAGCTTGCCTCCCAGAGCTGAGAAAGGTCTGAAGTGATGCCACAAAAGTAACACAGCAAATGCAGCTTTAAACAAGGATGCTGGTGTTTACAACCAATGCATGAGCAAGTGGGATTGTAAAAACAACCTTAATTAAAGCCCTCTTTGATGTTTGCCTTTATAGGTCATTAGTTTGCTGTGTGTTGTGCAGATGTACTCAGCTGTTTGCCAGAAATTTCTCACTTGCTTAATATGAACTATGACTTTTATTTGCCACTGCTTTAACTTGTAAGTTCTGGCTTTTGAAGCTCCTTGCTGGTTTTTCATCTTAAGGCTTTTGTCCAGGCTTGACTCCCACTTTTTATGAAGTAAGTCATCCTCTCTAAGTAGAGCTACTTAAGGCAAGCAGAGGAAACTACTTTCCATCATCTCTGGTTTTTGGCTGAACTCCAGATGAGTAGCCTTCCATCAAGAGCGAAGGCTGGATGGAAGCATAAAATCATTCCTAAAAAGAATACTTGTCACTGTCAGGAGAAGGACGAGAATGAGCTGTGCTTGCTAATGAGAAAGAAAAAGTAGAATATTTTTAATGCTTTTATCAAAATTTAAATCTTTGGTACTGCCCATGGGATATACTTGTGTGCCCAGCATCACATCATATTTTTTCTTCAGATCAGGCAGAGTAAAACCCGTGCCTTTACATAATGACAGGATGTGAAAACAGTAGGGGTTTGTGTAGGGAGGAGTTCAAAGGGAAGAACCAAATGTTCTTTTGCTTTGAGTTTGACCTGGCATCATTACTTCTACTTCCTAATGGAAGAAAATCAAGCAGCTTCTCAGAAATCAATCAACACTTCAGAGGCAGAACTGGAAAAGGAGCCTCTAACTCCTGGACCCTGGCTATGAATTCCTTATACCAACTTGGCATCATCAGAACCAGAGGCTGCAGAATCACACTGAGGTTAGCAAGGCTGACAATCAGTGCTCCTGCTAGTGCTGTTGAGTCCTGCAGTTGTTTTTTCAAATATAGGCCATATAAAACAGCGATTGGTGTCCACAGGATTTAATAATGAGAGTGAAGAACACAGCCATGAGAATAAAAAGCAGAAAATGTGTTAGAGTGGAAGAGTGTGTTGCTGTAGGAAATAAATATTTCTGGTTGAAGGGATGAATGCAACAAGTGATACTTAACAGGTAGATCCATAAGGAAGCAATATTTAAACGTCAGCATGATAATAACTGTGTGGAAGCATGACACATGACAATTGATGTAATGTTTTAAATAAGATAAAAGAAAAAAATCCTTTGAAGTGCAGCTATTATTTAAAGTACTTTTAAAGTGATCATATTATGATCCATCAAAGAAAGATCAGGAAAAAGGAGCATGGTAAAAGTTATATCTGAAATATACTTCTGGATTATTCAGCTCAGTGATTCATGCTTTATTATGCTGTGCTTGAAGCATGGCTGGGGAGTCTGTGACTAATATACCAAATGGACTCAGTCTGGGGAGATAAATATCTGTAAGGATGAAGTGAGTGTTCAGGTAGTGAACTTGCCATGGCTTTCTGGGACAGACCTCATAGCTGTTTGTTATCAGCTGAAGTCAGGGCAGTGCTGGTCCGTGGTACACCTGTCCAGTGGATCCTGTTTGCCCATTAAAATAAATCTGTGTGTTGAGCCACTGTAGCAATGGCCAGTTTGGGGATGGGGGATGTTCATGTGTACAGGTACACATTTGGCAAGAAGCAGGGTGGCATAAGCAATGTACTGGAGAAAACTGTGAAAGCAGTTAGGACATTTTTAGTGGTGGAATCCTGTAATGTTAGTGGGATCCTGTAATTACAGCAGAGATGGAATTGTTTCAGGCTGTTTGGATGCTACTTTATACACCAATGAACTGTAAAAATGTGAAATGGGGAAGAGGCACTTTAGCTTGTGCTTACGTGCAGTTCAGCTTGTGTTCTGCATGCTCAAAAAGCAGGGATTTGAGTTACTGAGCCCCTCATCTTCTATCTTGTGGGCATATGAGAAAAAGTTGAGACTGTTTCCCTGTTTTTGCAGGCATTTGTGAGAGGAGGAAAGTGGCTGTTCAGTTCATCAACAGCGTTCTCAAATTAACAGGAATTGATAAGCACATACTGCACACGGCTCTGGAAATCTCTCAAATGATATTTGTTTCTGCACACAAGGGATTTTCAGCTTTATAAGCAGATATCAACCTTGTGTAAGTAACATCTCTCTTTAATGGAAAAAATATGTAAATGTGCTTTTTTCTAAATCCTTGTTGTTAGTTTCTAATATGAGCAGGGTTGCTCTGGGGAAAACTGAGCAACTGCATCCTTGTAAGAACTTTGCTGATTTGGCTTAAAGCCGGGGCTCAATGCACTTAAGGAGCGCTGGTAACTGTTGCCTAGCAAAGATACTACTGCAGCCTTTATGGTATTGCCTGGTCTCAGGGGCTGTGCTGCATTTTTTCACTGAGGTCATGCAAATCTTTGATGTTCTTCTGGTACATTTTGGCAATACCTGTGTCTTAGCTCTCTAGAAATCTTTATTTCAAGCTTCCCAATGGAAAGGATAAGAAAATCTTTGCAGTGTCTCCCCAAAACCTCAGAGAGATCCAGACCAGGAAGTCAATTATCTCTGTAGTCCATAATGACTAGGGACAGGAAACCTAATAGTCCTTTAGCATTTATCCCAGCTGGGCTGTCAGATCTGTGCCTGAATTCCAGCAGGGATTTAGATGTGGTTGTAAAAGGAGGATGATCTGTGTACTAGATCTTTTGGGGCTACAAACCTGATAAGGATCAAGAATGAGCCAAGCAGGTGCGTGGTGGAGCTCCCTTCAGCTTTGTCTGGGCAGTCTGCAGGGGCACTGAGGGCGTGTGGCCCAACGTAAAGCACACAAAGCTGCTCCAAAGTGGAAAAGCAAAATAAGATTGCATGGTTCAGCACTCTGCACCAGCCGCCCTACTTCTGCTAACCCAATAGCAAGACCCAAAATCTGGATTCACTCTTGTCAAATTTTAATGTTCTTCTGCTGTGCTGTGTCCAGAAAAAGGAAGCAAACCTGCTGGGGAACAGCAGTCCCCACACGTCTGCAGAAAAAGGAGGAAGAGTTATTTTGTGGGAGAAGAGCTCAACAACATCTCTGTCCTTTGTGATGGCTTGGAGAGCTCCCTTGTCAGTTTAAATCTCTCTCTGCTGGTGAGGATCAGTTACATTCCTGATGGACAATCATCCCCAGGATATTCCAGGAGTTAGCAATTTTGGCTTTGGGACCAGGGGCCATCTTTGTTCTGTCTGTCCTCATCCACTGTGGAGGCATCTTGTTTGCCAGCCATAACCTCATCAATGGCTACAGTCTTGGACTCTGCTTAATTGGCTTCTATTCAGGGAAAAATCTGCATAACTCGTAAAGTCCCATTAAAATAACAGAGCCTTAGCACATATTGCTGTGCTGAAAAGTGATAGACACTGGAACATTGTCAGCTGCTCCACTGAGCTACAGCTTTAACACAACCAGTTCTGCTCTCCAGTGCTGTATTCCACACTCCCTGGGAGGGTTAAAGCAAGTGGTGGAAGGAGAGAGGAGAAACAGCTCTCAAATGTTACCTTAGTTATCAGCTCTTTTCCTAAACTGCTCTTATTCATTAAAAGCTAACGATGTTCCACTAATAAAATCTGATCCTTGCTTACATAAATTTATCCTGACACAACCTTTAATAAATTGGAAAGAGAAAGTGCCAAAAAAACCTCAGTTGTGCACATCTCTGGTATACGATACTGATACACTTTGACACCTGCACATTTTAGTTTCCATCAAAGATCACATTAAACTGGGAGGGAAACGGAGTTTAGCATAAAGTCAGCAAATTCACTTTAGGTTTGGGCCTTTTTTTTTTTTTTTTTGCAACGAAAGTTCCACCTAATTTAAGAAATGTTTAAAGAAAAGCAAAACCAAAACACCAAAAAATTATGTCATGTGCTTCAGACTCGTGTGCCTGACAAAGTAAAAGCAGCAGGTCATTGAGGAAAGATTCTTCTGCAGAGAAGAAGCATGAGAGGATTGCTATACCCCCACCTGACCCCAGAACTGTCCCTGTGGTTGTGCCCTTAGCTGGGAACTGCTGATATTCTGTAAACAGTTGTTGATCTGTATTGATAAGGCTTTGTGAGATAATCCCAAATAATGTATTAGGGCAGATTGCTTTAACTTCTTTCACTGAGGAAAGAAAATCTGAAAAATAATTTTGGAAAGAAGTTGAGACAAGAGGAGGCTGTACATATGGGAAATGTTATCTAATTATAATTTAAAAAATAAAAAGCTCTGATTCATAATTTTAACAGGATTACAGCCTTTAAGAGGTCAAGAAAAAGTCCTGATCCTGTGGGAGTTTCTAGAAGTTTTGGCATCACAAAGCGCTGTGCTGGTTAGCAGGGAGAACAACTAAGTCTGTCTCTCTCAAGACCAGGACAAGCTCTATATCCACACTCACTTTAAGCCTTCAAACCTGTTTAGGTTTTTTCCCCTCACTCCTAATGGTTAATCAGAAGTGCTACACGTAATTGATAAACAAGATTTTCCTTAAGCAAAATAAATGTCATGTTCAGGAAAGAAGTTGGATTTAATTTTCCTCTCAGGTTACCCAGGAAGATATCAAGGGCAAATTTATTTTGTCAGCTCCCTGTGTGCTTATCTCTGAAAGAGATGAGTGAAACCTCTTGTGGGATGAACTATTTTACTGCTACTTCTCAGATTGTATCTCTAATCCCAAAGTATTTAACTCCACATTTTGGAGTCTCTGTTACATTTTTAAAGCAGGGACTTGTGATAAAAAGAAGAGTTACTGGGGTCAAAGACAGGACTATAGATATTTTTCCATTTCCAGCAACTGGAGACAGCAAATACAAATTTCTTTTTCTGAACACAATCTACTTTGAGCTTCTCCTCCAGCACTGCCATCTCATTTGATGTCTGTGTCCTGGAGCCTCCTTGCTGCCTCAGGAAGAGCTGTGAATTTCCAATTTCCCTCCTCAGGCCTTGCTAGGACACTTTGGGGAACTCTGTTTCTCTCTCTGCCATAAATCTCTGCTGCTCCCAAAGCAATAGGATTAGGCAGTAGCTGTTGGCCTGGCATTGCCCTTCCCCGCAGCCAGTCCTGTGACAGAACATTGGTTTCCTGGGATGGAAATGGCAGTGGAAATGTCCTGCTTTCCTGTTGGGGTGGCAGCACTGTAGGTCACAGCCCTGCTGAGGGGAGTTGTGCCCTGGGGCTCGGACAGCTGCTCTCTGCTCTCACTGGGACACAGTGCCCAGCGTGGGCACCTTGGGGAAGCAGCTCTGCCCATCCTGCTCCAGCACCACCTCTGCTACCTGAAATCAGCTTCAATCATCCTTAAAATACAGCAACCCCTGGTTCTGGGTGTGTTTTCACCTTTGATATATCACAACTCATAATGCTCCAAATCCTGCCTTGGTTTGTGCAATGCAGCTCCACAGAGACTCCAAATACTGCCTTGTCAAACTAATTGGGGTTTGTGAAGGAGAGGCACTCTGAATTTAGAGTGCCGCTTCTCTCTAATAGAGTCTGAAAGGTGGAGGCTGCTTCACGTTTCCCTGCCCCATGACCTGATGGAGTCAGCAACTCCCTGCACATACTGATGAAAAGCTTTTTGAGATGGGCATTTGTCCTGCTCCTGACATTCACCCTTGTTCCTCCAGCAAACCATTAGGTTGGTGACCTCAGCCGTCTCCCTGTTTTTAGTGGGCTCTTAGGTTCATGTTTGAAGTCTATAAAGAGAGTCATTTACCATTTTTACCCCATCACTTAGGCAGTTTGTCTTTTCAGTGGGCTCTGGATTGTGCTTGATGTTAGTTTCTCAGCCTGGACTCCTGCCTTATTGCTACCCAGTAAAAAAATAAAATAAAAAAATAAAAAGTGGGTTCAAGGGAGTGGGAAGGTTGACCATGACTTCTGTGGAGTTAGGAGTTCAACCCCTCAATATTTGATTTTCTGCATTGATGAAAAATTTCTAGAGCTCTTTTGGGAATTGGAGGCTTGCAGAAGTGGAATGAAAACCCAGTGATGCTTCAGAGCTTCCATGGATGCACACAACTTCCGAAGTGCTGGGCGTAATTTGGAGGAATGGAGTTCTCTAGCTAACATTACATCTCAATCTTACCTTTGTTTCATGTCTTCCTGTTTCTTAGGAACTCATAGCACTGCATGTTGAAGGAAATGCTCTTTCCTTTGGCAGTTTAGCTATGAGATCAATATTTGTGCCTTTCATGTTTAAACACCTAATAATTTCCTGTTTCGCTGCGGCTGCTTCAGGAGAGGACCATACATTTTTTAGTTATGCACGGTTTTGAATCAAAATAATGCCATGCATCACATAGTTGCTTTATTTTTGCCTAACCTGACTCAGAACACATTATAGCTTTCTTCAGCATCTAAGAAATACCGTAATTAACTTATCACAAGATGTTGAACAGTGCTTTTTTAGGGTGCAACCTGCAGACCACACTGGATAGCTGAGTGTTTAGTACATGGAGACATTCAGATATGCTTTGAAAGCCTCTCCATGACAGAAGAACCCTGAGGACTGGCTTATGGGCAGGCTTTGTGGCCTATCACGGCAGACAGATGCAGCACTAGCTGTAAATAACCTGGCTGCTCTGTTGCCTTACACGGAACTCGAGAAATGCGGCAGTTCCGATGGTTTTCCTGCAAATCTCTCCAAACACACATCAGAGACGAAGTGTGCAGGTTGTTTGATTTCCTCCTGCTGCACAGTGGTAGCATCTGTGGCAGTGTGGTTGATCTTGCAGACATGACAGACACAGCAAAGGAACTTTTGCTCTGTGTCCTGTTATGAAATAAATAGCAGCAATCTGACCCTGTGACCCTCTGCAATTGCCAGCCTATTACTCATTGGCTATGACCTTGTATTTGCATGACATGGGTCCTTCTTGATACCTTCTAAATGATTATTTTGCAGTGCAGAAGCAGAAAAGTAAATTGTCTCAGACAGCACAACTGTTTCCATTTACCCTGGCTCCACACACAGCCTAGAAAATGGTTGCTGATTGATTAACCTTAATAAAGGTTATTCACCTGCAATTACAAAATGCAACCAAGGTATCTTAACAGGTGTTTTGAGAAAGAACTCTATGCTTTCCCCAGAAATATATATTTTTTTTTTTCTTCACCAGAAAGCATATGTGATACACATCCAAACTGCTTCAGAAGGATGAAACTAAAATGAAATGTGTTATTTAAAAGTCTCAGTACAATACATGGGTCCTCTCTGCTCTTAATTTTCCAGCTTAAATTTTCTGGAAAGATGAAGATTTAAAGCAAGTTAGCGGAAGGCCTCACTTCAGGAAATTTATATGATTTGTGATCTATGTTTCTATATATGCTCTTCATGTATTTTATGGACTTCTTTCATTTCACATTGAGCAGAATTAAAATGCTTGCAGGGCCTGTGACTGCATCTCAGCTGGTTCTCTGCTTCAGCAAACTGAATTCTTACCTCCTCTCTGTCACTTTCAGACAAATGTATCTGCAGAGTTTCCTCAAGTAGTTTGATCTCTCACGAGCAGCAAAGGTCTGGCTAATTTCAGCCTTGCCACCACTTGCTGCTTGACTCCAGAGCAAGGCGACTGAAACTCAGCTCTTGTTGCACTCTGGGAGAAAATGAGATGCAAAAGAAGCAATGAAAAGTTTTCTGGTAGAAGGGAGGATGTGAGTTTACTACTTAAAGTATGTAATAATACTGAGAATGTCTTGTGGAACTCTTATCAAGACCTTAGGAGGGCGAAATTGATCAGAAAGCCAATAATCTGCAGTGAATATAACAGTGAAGCCATTGCTCTGTGGTAACTGCCCCATTCGTGCTGTGGCTGTAGCAAACAAGCTGCTGAAGTCATGACTGCAGCTGGATTTTGAAGAATTACTGACAAGCTTTGTAAGCTATAGCTAAGTAATAGAGTCCAATTGTCTCACTGAAGCATGACTTTTTAACAACCCTGCTGCTCTGAGCTTGGCGTGTCGAGTGTGTGCTGAAGATAAGTTGGTAAATAATCACAGAGTAATGCAGAACACAAGCAAATGTATTTAGAAATGGCAAAGAATAGAGAGTGGAAAGGATAATGTCTGGTATTTGTATAGACAGACTTGTCAAAGCCCCTTTATCACCTAGGAAAAATATTCTGCTCTTGATAGAGTTGCTTCCATGCCAGTAAAGTAATACTGAATACCAGTAAAAAAGCAGGTGCAAGCAAATCCTCTTGAAGCGAGTGAAGTTCAGATCCTGCCTGTCCTCAACAGCCTGCACACCGTGCTGATTCCCACCAGCTTTCAGTGGAGCATTCCCTGAGCAAACACTGCCTTGCACACTCACAGAGACCTTCCCTTTGCTCAGCTGTGGCTGACCAAGGCATCCCTCAGGAGCCCCAGAGCCTCTCATATTTATCCCTTATCAGGGTTAATCTGCCTTCGATAGATGGTCAAAGAGGAAGTTCATGTTAAAAATCCATTTTCTTTCCAACTTGATATAACTTGTTGACTTAGAAGTAAATCTCTCTTCTCCAGGGGGTGCTACAAGTATGAGAAGGGAGGAAAAAGTTATTCAACTTTCAATTTTTTGAATGACCAAAGACTTTTCTAGCTTTGAGAAACCTGAGACTGTACTCTTGAGCAGATGGCTCATGAAACCTCCCTGCCTATTCAGAGCCCTTCTCTCTAAGCTATTTTTTAGCAGGAACTTCATTCATCCTTCCATTTGAAGCACAATATTCCTTTTCACTTGGTTAAATGAGGATTTTCAACAGCTGCTGAGGGAAATACAGCTTGATTTAATCTGATGCTTAATGATGGACACAATACTAAAATTAACAGCATCTCTGCCACAGGACTTTTGATTCCATTCTTGCTGCCATCAGTTCAAGTCCTCTTTCTATTAATAATGAAGTGAAAAGCAGCAGCGATGGCAGGAGTCAAGGTGCTGTTTAATAAGTCATCTGGCTGCAGAGCTGAAATTCAGGCTTCAGTGTCCTCTGAGTTTATGAAGCACAGAAAGCCTCTGACTCCAAGTGAATGGAGCCCTAAGCCTTTACATGTTAAACACATTAAATGTTTCCAGTTAATTTCATCTGACATCAATCAAAGCTCCACTAAAATCACTCTTGGGGAAGGTGGTGGGGAGGGAGGGGAAGCGCAATGCTTCTTAGTTGGCTTTCAGTCCTTTCCATGAAGTAAAATCACTGCGTACTGTCAGGAAGAAGGCAAGACCTGTGTCGAGGACAGTTCCTTCTGAAGGCTGTTCCCTACTCAGCTTTCACTGGGAAAGAGTATGAGAACAGGAAATATAGAGGGTTTGACTCCACTGCAACAAAAGTGTTTTAAAGACTGTACACAGGTCCTTATTCACAGATGCCATGGTTTCACCCCAGCTGGGGCAGCCCAGCCCCAGGCAGCCCCTCACTAACACCCCAACCAGCGGGACCAGGGAGAGAATGGGAAGGGTAAAAGATAGAGAGCTTGTGAGTTGGGATAAAGACAGTTTCATAGGGAACATAAAAGCCATGCACATAAGCAAAGGAAAACAAGGAATTGAGTCACCACTTCCCATGGGCAGGCTGGTGTTCAGCACCTCCAGGAGAGCAGGGCCCCAAACATGGAACAGTCACTTGGGAAGACAAAATCCATCACTCCAAACATCCCTCACTTCCTCCTTCTTCCCTCTGCTTTCTAGACTGAGATACTTCTAGACCATATGGTCTGGAATATCCCTTGGGTCAGCTGGGGTCATCTGTCCTGGCTGTGCCTCCTCCCAACCTCCCAGGCACCCCCAAGCCCTCCCCAGCCCAAAAAGCAGAAGAAGCCTTGGCTCTGTGAGCTCTGCTCAGCAGAAAGGAAAACGCCTCTGCATTACCAGCCCTGTGTTCTGCACAATTCCAAAACACAGCCCCAAAACAGCCACTTGGAAGAAAATTAACTCTATCCCAGCTGCAACCAGCACAATGATAGCAAGTTCACTCACTTGGAAAATAACTGGAGCAAGGTGCTCTGAGTTGCCAAGAGCTGCTCAGTCATTAGTTATGGAGTACCTGCAGAAAGAGTTAATTCTTATTTGATGAATTATCTACATTCAGATGAGAGGAAAAAATTAAGGAAGGAGAAGAAAGAATATGTTAGTGCTTATAAAGAGAATGAAAGCTGTAAATTACTGTTTGATATGCTGTTCTGTGCAGCAATGAAACAGCCAGGCATTCAGGCGATATTAAAATGTATTTGAACTATAACATAAAATGGGATGCAAGGTGTGTCAAGGGCTTTTGTTGTGAAACTAACAATAAATGGTGATGGAAGTCAGCTGCTCTTGATGAAACTGGGGAAGCTTTAATGAGGTACACCAGCACCCCTATCTGATCACCGACACCCTACAGAGAATTTACCCATAATTTCCACTGGTCTGTGGAAAGACAAGTCTCCTCCCTGGTCACAGCTTTGAGTATTCTCATGAATATCTCAATCCTCTTATCCTACTGGCTGAAAGGCTCCTTGGCATGAGAAAGCCTCCAGCGACCTCTAGTCCATCAGCCAAGTAAGCCAACGTGTGGTTCATCCCATGGTTCCCTCTCCATTCCTTTCCCACACGGATGCAGTCACACTGTCCCCGTGCTGTTCTGTCTGCCTGAGCTCCCTTCGCTTTTCAAGTCTCTGTCCCTTAAGAGGAGGGGCTTGCCCAAGGCTGAGATAGAGTGCCTGGAGAAGAAAGTTCATGTGAGTGGCACCAGGGACAGAAAGGAGAGGAGAGCCTGCTCTTTGCCTCGTTAGGTGCCTCTTGTTCCCTTCCACGGCTTCCACAGTCACATCACCACAGTGCATTCTTCTCTGCAGGTGCCAATTCCCACTTGGCTGTGCCTGAATTTGCTCTGCTTGCTGTGTTTCACTGTGGCTGGCAGCCATCGTGTCTTGTGGTGCCCCACAGATCATTTTTAAGTGTTAATTGAGGCATATAATTCTATTACACTATTCCTGCATTCCCTCAGTTTTTTACTCCTCAAATTAAAATTGCTTAACAACTTTAATCAAACTCAACCAAGCTCTTGACTAAACTAGAAAATGCTGAGAACACCTCATTGCATTTTGATTTAGGATATTTTAATGGGAAGTAGGAGGTACAGATGCTATTGGAAAGCACAAATAAACCCTGAGAGACTTGGCAGAACACTGACATGAGAAGGAAAGAGTTGAATGCACAATTCTATAATCCACATGTTGCCAAAAGCAATGGCCACATGCCACAGACCTTCATGTGCAGCCAAACTCTATCAGCTGCACTAACTGCTCTAACTAATCCTATTTACTGTCATCACTGACCCTAAAAAAAACCCCAGCAAAACCCAGGGAAGTCATAAGGTGGGAGCTTCAAATTACCCCTACATCTTGTCCTGTACCTCACCTTTCAAATGTGGCTGAGTAGCTGAGTGATGAGGTTTTTTCAAGATGTATTGGATAATTGTTTTGAGAAGGAATTAGAGCCCAGGAATTCTAGAGAAAATATCAGCTCAGTTATCAGTGCTGAGAGAAGTGCATTCCTCGGCAGAAGCAGGTAACATATAAGCAGAAACAACAAAAATCTGCTAAGGAGCCATGAAGACTAAGCAAAACTAACCACTTTGGGACAAAACTGCTGATACTCGTGAACCAATGTCACCTGAGTCAGCTCATAAATATTTCAGAAGCAGGAAGCTCTGGCAGTTAAACTGGGGATGTAACGGTAGGCATATTTCAAACAAGCAAACAAATCCAACTGGATTACTCAGTTCTAAGCCACAATGTATCTGGGGTTTCCTACGGGATTCAGAAAGTCTTGAGCAGCAATTAACAACCATAGAGGTGATTATGGCTTTTTATCTCACAAATTCTTAAGAAGGGAGAATATCTGGTTTAGCATTTTTCGGGTGTAGTTCAAAGCTATGTGGAGGTTTAGGCTGCCAATAAAAAAGTTTAGTGTGCCTTTAATACATGGAACTTGTGGTTTTGTTTGGGATAGAGTCACTTTGTCTTCCTCGCAGCCAGTAGAGTGCTGAGTGATGCTAAGAATTCTAGAAACTCTCGTAGGATCAGGAGTTCTTGAGCTGGTAAAGAGTGTGCCCCTGTTAAAATTACGAACAGAAGCTTTATCTTCTTTTCTTGCTTGTTTTAATTTATGGTTGGATATCATTTCATGTGTATAGAGTTTCATGCTGTTGTCTCCATTCACTTCTGGAACGGAATTTGAAGACGCTCGAAGGCAGGAGCGAGCAGCACCAGAAATCTGACGGAGGAAGCACCTTGCTGGTGCTGATGCAGGGCCAGTCAGAGAGTCCAGCAGTAGAATTAAAAGCCAAAAGGCCAGAGGAGGGATAAAACCCCCTGGCTGTGGCTGACACAGAGGAGCTGTAGTGGGGTGTGCAGGGACTGGAGCTCACCCTGATCACCCTCTTGCCAGAGACTGGGCTCAAGCCAGTCTCAAAGTGAGCAGAGGAACCCAAGGCACGTGCTTCGATTTACAAGAGGAAAGAAGTCTTTAAGCTGTGGGCAGGTACCACAGATCAGGTGATACCTTAAAATACCAAAAGTTAAATCTTGTCTCTTCACAGCACTCTCAAACAAGACACAACAATCTTTTGTTTGAGCCCTTATCTTCAGCTCACATTTACAGCAAAGGAAGCTCAGGTGGCAAGAAAGGGAGAACTTGCTCTTGTTTTGGCCGGGATTGGGTATTTTCAGGCATGCAGAGGTGGACCAGGCTGACCATTCTGATGGCTCTTCTGTATCCTGCCAGCTGTCAGTGTCCCCTCCCCCAACACATGTCCTGATAAATGGATGTATTCCCATTGCTCAGATTCAAAACCTGTTTGTTTTGTATACTGGGCCATGGTCCTTATGTGCTGGTCTGCTGTTCTGGCTCATCTCATTTAAACTGCATTCCAGCTCAGCCTATTCAAAGGGAAAATGAATTCTGACAACTGGCATATCTTCTTCGTTATTGTGATTGGTGTAAACCTAAGATTTATGGTCTGAAAGTTAGCAAAACTATTGAACTTGGAAGCTATCTTACCCAATTATCCTTCTAACAGCAAATAAGCATTCTAAGTGAAAATTTTAATGGTTGCCTTTATTTCCTCTTTAGCACTGGCCTTTTTCTCTCTCTCTATTCAAAATTGTGCTAAATAATCTACTGTTTGTGCAGCCTGTGAAATTTATAAGAAATTTCTGTGCTTACCAATTTCTCTCTCAATAGAATTCAGAAAACATGCAAACAGACAGGATTTCTGGTTAATAAATGAGGTATGCACTCGAAAATGAAACCATAACAAGAAAATAGAAGAAAAAAATGGTAATGTAGAAGGACTAGAAAAAGAGATGAAAAGCTGGTTTTGGGGAGGTGGGAGCCTTTGGCAAGTATTCTAGAAAGTTGGATGGAAGAAGGGAAGGTACTTTTAGGGCCTTCTTCTTTATTTGTTCCTTAGATTTGTGTTTGGCCCTGGTGATTTTGAGGAAGCACCAGGAGCTGAGTCCATTTGCTGTACGACTGTGCACTAAAACTGTAAATCAGAGTTAAAGCTGTGATGCCTTTGTTCTCATACCAATATTTCTCCTCATAACAGCTGAAGACATCTAGTTACACAAAACAAGAGCATCTTCCACGAAGAATATTCTGCTTTTGTTTTAAAGATGTTTCTTAAAGAAACTGGAAACTTAATGAGACAGAAAAATTCCTCATGTATTATTTAAAACCTCTGCCATCATAACAGCTCACAATACCCATCTGTTCTGCAGTATGCAAGTTTTACTCTGAATGCAAGTAATACAAGCTGCTCTGGCACATTCATTAAATAGTTCAACAAAGAAAATTAAGACATTTTTCCAGAAATTACCCCTAGAATAAAAGCAAGATGAGAACAAAAAATTACATTAAGAAAATAATAAAAAATTCATTCTAGCAATATGCAAGCATTACAATGTCACCATTTTGTATTAATTTATTCATCTAAAAGATCATGCATGCATGAAAAAAGCAACACATGCACATTCTTATTTTCCAGCAGACCAATAGAATGACACTATAAATTCCTGTTTTTTTCTCAAGGAGAAATGACTAATAATCCTGTGGTAGTGGTGGAAGTATACAGGGAAGATCAGGATCTTTAATCAGTAGCAACCTGTTATTAAATATTTAGATAATTTTAATTGGTGCACTATAAGACTTACATTTAGAAAGGCATAATTTATAGCCTGTCTATGCTTTATAGGTTGGCATTCCTTGAAACTTGTACTGGGATTATTTGAAGGAACCACTGCTAGGACACAAATAAGGAACTTTTTATGCCTCGATTTGATAGTTCACTGGCTTTTGCACATTCAGAAAGCATCGCAGTTCCTGATGAGTCCTGACTCTTGTTTCATACAGATTTAAAGCTTTACCTAGACTAAACACATTTTAAGATTCCTGCAGCACAGTCCCATCTATTTTAAACCAGAAGGATCTTGAGGTTATGCAGAGGGTCTCCTTGCTCCTTCACTGCATGTTCAATCTCAGGTAGATGTGGGATCCAGCTGTGAAGTGTTTCTGCAGTGAAGAAAATAATCAGCCTTACATAACAAACTTGCTAAATTCTCTGTCTCTTCTTCTTACCGAGAAAGAAAGGGTGAGCTGAAGTTTGTTCAGAAGATAAAAGCTTCTGCAGACATTTGTTTACAGGCCTTTTGGCTGGATCTGAATCTTTTATTGGAGGCTGCACCATATAATTCCTGCCATCCCTCAAGCCTCCTGAGGCTGAGCACCAAGGCAGTCGGGGAAGGGAGAGGCAGAGGCAGGAGCAGTTTAGTGACTGCAGCCCCAGGAGAGCTTGTAAATGCTTGGTGTGGTGGCAAGGGGAGAGAGGGAAGAGACCGGTAACTTCCCTGAAGGCACCTTGCATTTAAATGGGGCACTGTTACAGAGGGATGGGGTTTCTTAGCAGCTGCAGACCCTTCTGGGGTTCCTGATGTCTGGATGCAATTCCCAGCAATTTGGAAAGAGAGAAATGAGAAGTATTTGTTCAGGGCAGAGCTGTAGGTGCCTGGACACAGCAGACTGCAGGGGCACACAAAGGTCATTGCTTTTTGTGATTATGCTGTGTGAAAACTGAACATCGAGTTAGAGAAACAGCAAGTAAGGCTTGTCTCTAGTTCTTATGCCCTCTATGTCTCACAGTTAAAATACTATTCATGTTAATCTGTTTTCCTACAGAAATACGAGATGACCAACTCCTACTTAAATTCAAATTCCTGAGACTTTTGCAGATAATCCACGACCTTCCCCAAATTTGTTGAAAGTCGGTGCAGTCAAATTTTAAATTGAGCTTGTATTCTGTGATTCTACCCTCTGTCCAGAGGGAAGGGGAAGCCTTCTTGAAGGCAGGGACTGAGCTTTCCAGGCTAAATAATTGTAATGGAGGGTTTAGAAGTGGACAGAGCACTGCAGGTCAGGTGGCACAGCAGCTTCCCTGGAGTTTGTACCTAGAAACCCACAACTGAGCCACACTTGCTTCAGGCATAGGCTGTAGAGTAACCAGACTAAAGGATTCAAGAGTTCCGAACTCAAGGGGTTAATTTACATCTGGAAATTTTGGTGCCCTGCCTGATGAGTCACTGCTGAGGTAAAGCTTTAGGCAGGGCACTCACTCTTGTTTAAAAGTAGCTCCTGAAAAAGCCTCTACTCTGCTACTGGACCCTGCCAGATAGAAAAAAGGGCTGTTTGTTTTCTCTCTTAAATTACTTTTGTTTTTGTTGTCATGTTTGTAACAGTGGTATCAGCCAAGCATTAAATTATAACCAGTGAACCTTGGTAAATTTTCAAGGGACCATGTTCTCCTAATCTTCTCTCTTCCCTTAGAAGTAGACTTCAAAATCCTTCAGGGCACTGAAGCTGCAATAAAATTATGTGTATAATTTTCTTTCAAAATTGTCATAGTGTATCTCCAGCCAGGCACCTTGCTGAAAATCTGCCAGTGCGTTGTGTGGACCCTTGCTTTGGCTCAGAGATTGTCTCACATCTGGCCTTGGTGGCAGCAGATGTGAATGCAAAGACTGTCTGATAGAATACGAATGAATGTGTGATGAACCCTTGAAAGTATCCGGTATTGATGAATTACAACAGCAGAAAAAATACGGTCCTGGCTTTGATGCATGAGGTCATGCACATCTCACTTTATAATTTATAGCAAACACACTCAGAAACAAAGTGGGTGCAGGACAGGCATCCTCCCAGGGGAAGCTTTTATCTGCACACAGTGTATTTGTGAATAAAAATTATTCTCTTTGTGGGAGCAGATAGACAAGGGGTTTGCAGTCTGGTTTAACTGTGCTAGGGAGCAATGAGAGGGAAGGAGATTTTGTTTCTCCTCCCTCCATGAGTGCCAAAAATGGCAGTGCTCCAGATGATCTTTGATGGGGTGAAGAACGGCAAAGGAGGAGTGGGTACCAGCCTGGCCTCTGCCCTGTCTAGTAGCTCAGAGCACATGTGCTACAACTTCCACCAATATTATAAATTATTGCCTTCCACGGAAATAACTTTGCCTGAGGGGCTGTTCCCTCATCCACCTGTGTCAGTGGTCTCTTTTTGCTGACACCCAGCATGGGGCTGCCGTGGGGAAGGGGGGTGTGGGGCCAACTGCCTGGTGCCATGTCTGACAGCAGCGCTGTGTTGCGAGGAAAACCTGCTCAGCTCACACAGCTTGCATCAAATTAGGATCAAAGAGGTTCAGTGACTTATTAGTGGCACATAATTAACAGGCAATAAGTGAACAAATTATTCAGTATCAGTAATACAAGAGGTAACATTTTGTCTGCTGCTGTGGTTTAATAAATGTGAATTCCTCAACACCCTCCTGTAACTAAGCCTGCACAGCTCCAGCTCCCCTTGCACGGTACTTACCCAGCAGACTTGGGGTTCCCAAGCACCCCTCTCCTGCAGACATGGGATCAAATGTCCCGTGGGAGCTGCAGAGGCTGGGACTGTGAACACCTGTGCTGCTCCCTCCAGTGTGCCCACAGCGAGAGGGCATCCCACAAGTTTACATCAGCCCCAGGATGGGGGTCCCTAACACAAACACAATTCATTCATTCAGCATCCAATTTAGGCAGTGAGTCTTAATTCCTCCAGCGCTCTCTTTGTGGCACAGATCGCCGTTTGCTAACAAAGCACATCTTCCTACGCCTTAATTTGCTAAGATTAATACTGCAAAGTTCAACTTTGTGCAAGGCCTTAGCGAGACAAATTTTTCATTAATTTTAGCCAACTATCAAATTATACTGAGTAATTTCATATGCAGTGATGATTTAAATTAAGGAGATAACCTATTCACTGGTGCAGACTAAACTGATCTCAGACTGAAAAGGTCAGAGCCTCAACTGGTATAAATTAGTGTAGTTCTTTAGAAAACCACATAGTTGAAGTCAAGATTGCTGCACTGGTCTGTGCCAGACAAGCCCATGGCACAGAGGATTCCCCCTTATCTGGGGAACAAGGCTTAGCTGGTGGTTGGGCATCAGGGATTCCTGCCAGGGACAAGCTGGAATTAAAGCTATTGTCACTATTACCCTGCTGGGGTGGCAGCTGGCTCCACACAGAGCTGTATTATAAACAGTAACAATACTCAGGGGTTTAAACAAGTAAATGAGGGTCAGCCTAACCAGCCTACACCTGCTAATCCTATAAGTCAGGCGTCACTTGCCTCGAGTATCAGACTACAGGGGGATATCAGTGGTAACTCTACTCACAGAAGGAGAGATCTTGATCCCAACACCCGGCATTTGAGCCACGTTTGGGTGGGTATTAATTAGGCATTCAAATACAGAATCCATCTTTCAAGGAGTTTGTACAGCAGAGGAAAACTCCCACCCCCACCCAGATTTTTGCCCGTTTTCTGTGAAACAGCAAGAAATGGAGCCTTGCTGCCTTGAAAGTGCAAGAGCCCTTCCCCTTCCCTGGGATCAGCCAGGCTCTGCCGGGCCAGCTGCTCCTGCCTTTGGCACTGCAAGCAAGCCCAGCAGCTCTGGGTGGCTCTGAGCCTGGGGAAAGTGGATTTTTTTATTGATTTGGGCGAATTTGGACCAGGCCTACATCCTGTCCCTGAAAATTGGTTTAATAAGCTGTTTATTCTCCTTTGCTATTCTACTGGCTTGGCAGGAGCATACTCTCTGTCAGAGGAGAGAAAAGAGTCTGAATTTGAACCTGCCTCTCCCACTGGCTCCTTCTGGCAGCGTGGCCCCATTGAGTGCACTGAGAGCAGAGAGTCTGTGAACCTTTTTGAAATTACTGCTGACAGATTAATGTTCTTGTAATTACACCAGAATGTCTTGGAAACACAAATATTAATTAAGAGTATTGAACGAATTTGGGACAGTCTTCAATAGCATTGAGCAGAAATCCTGTAAAAATGAAACAAAATATAAGCACTGAAAAAATAATCACCATTAGTCACAGTAGATAAAGTAATTATTAAAGGGTGAAGTGATTTTTTGGCTCAGAATTTATGTCATGGTTATGAAAGCTTTGCTAGTTGAGATCATGTAATATAACAGAAATCATTTTTCTAAATTTATGTCAGATTTTCAGCAGTGCCAGAAATGTATGCTGTGAGTTAAGGTATATTTCCAAGTTCTGTGACCCCGCTTCTTTGAGCTGTCCCATGCATGCACTGAGGCTGAGAGGACAACTAGCCAGCTAAGCCCATAAATGCAGTCCATAAAAATCAAGTGCTTATAAAATAGCAATGACTGGTGTCTTTTCTAAGTACAAGAGATATTTGTTCTCTTTTCATATTTTGTCCCATAGCTATTTTTTTTATGCTGGAGGGGACTAGGAAACTATAGCTGACGGGTCAGATCTCTAAATTGTAGAGTCTCATCTTTAGCCCTTCTCAGCCTCCCCCAGCGCTCAAACTGTGCCTGCTTTCCTCATGGATAACACCCCAAAGGCCCACTCAATCCCTCCTTGCAGGTTAAAGCCACCAGAAAACCCACAGGGATGTTTGTGTCCTAACTCAGGGATGTTGGGATGAGGGCACTCCTCCAGCTGACACTCTTGATTGGCTTTTGCCTTTTCACGCTGCTTTGTGCAACAAAATTCCTGTGTGCTCCTCTCTCTGCACAGAGAGCATGGCTGGCTCCAGGAGGTGACAGCAAGGGCAGCTCTGGCTGCTCCAGAGCTACTCCAGAAGGACTCAAACACCTCTTTGGTCTAGCACTAGGCCTGGAACAGGCCTTATCCCTTTCCTTAAGTATTGCTCAAGTAAATTACTGAATGAGACCCATTAGCAGTCCTTCCATCTGCATTTCATTATGCATGTCCTTAATATAGAGCTACAGTAAGAGAATGAGCGAGTTAACCGTATTATATTGGCAAGGTTTTAAAAAAAGTTTTCATGTGAAACTTTTTTTTATTTCATTTGCGTGTCCTCAACATCCTCCAAATTGTCTAAGTCTATATTTTGTGTTTGGAGATTTGTACCTTCGTGCTGTATCTTCCCTCATTTGCAACGAACCCACAAATTTAAAGGGAGTAAATCTACTGTAAATACTAAAAATGTTCCAGCATGGCTGAAACAAATGAAATCACAGCTTGCCCTGAAAATTATCAGCAGGGGAAATAACCACAGAAATGTATATTCTCTTATTTGTGCTGAAGTTTTGGTTAAGACAGAGAAATAAGCAGACCATAATATTTTGTGTGTATTTTAAAAGCATAATCGTACTTCAAATGAGAATATCTATGTATGAATTCACATCAGATAGGTAATTAACCTTAGGCCACAAAATATTTCAAATCTCCCTGTCCTTGAGAATTTACTGATGGCATATAAACTATTCACATCTTTTCTGAATAATTTATCCTGTCCTTCCATTATGTCAAATGAATTTATAATCTTGGATAATGAAGCATTCCTGAGTGAAAGTTAATATAGGGCTGCACCTCCTACCGAGTACAAGTCTGTGAAAACACTTTTTTTTCCCCCCATAGAACTTTATAAATTCTTTAAATGTACTTATCCCAGCAAGCCTAGGATCAGAGAGCTTGGGTTTGTGCAGGATTTGCTGATATAAAACAAGGTAATTCCATTTATCTCAAAACAGCAAATCCTGTTTTTTCACCAGTGTTAAGTGAGAGAATTGAGCCTAGAATATTTAACTCTGCCAGAGACATGAGTATCCTAACTTTATTTAGATGCATATTCTACCTCAATATCACCCTTCATGTCATGACATTTAATTAAGAAAGGTCATTTTTGTCTTCCTCAGAGCACTTGTAAATATTAAACTATGTTTCCCCTACGTATAGGTTCTTCTGCACAGAGGGACTAACATCAGCCCAGTTAAGGTCACTTTAGCTAATTTCGTGTTGAAGAAAAATGATCAGAGAGAGCTGCTTAAAATTAAATTGTCGCATGCAAGTTTGACTTTGTGCCTGTGCTTGATGACCTGTGAGTATTTAAACAGCCACATTTATGTCGCTCTAGGACACAAAAATATGTGATCAATAACTTCCATGTAGTTATGTGCCACAAGATAAGCAGCCCACTTTTGTTATTTTCCTGTTATGGTTTGTAACAGCTCAATAAAGTTAGAGGTAAGAAAATGCTTCTGATTGTATAGTAGATCTTTTAATAAAGATTAGAGCAGGAGGTAGGTACAGGTATTTTCTCTTAATTGTACACGTGCCAGTAGGAATGAATTCTTCCTGGGGGCTGCTGACAGGGTTTCTATGCCGTGAAAGCTGATCTCTTTCTTCCTCCCTCTGCCATGAAAGGAAGCGCCCTTCAGCACTTTGTTTGTTTGACTGCAGAGTTTACCCTTTATGCTCTATCTGTCCTCACCCTTAATCTCGTTAGGTGTTCAGTGTTCCCATCTTTCTTTTTCAGATGATGAAGGTGTTTTCTCCTTTCTTGCATTTGTCACTTGCAGGCTCCTTCCGTGCGGCCGCAGCCTTGCTCTGCTGAGGCACATCCTGTGGGTAGGGCACCGAGGGGCTCCGTGCTGGTGGGAGCTCACTCTGCTCCCTTATCCCTGTGGGCACAGCAGGAAATGAGCAATGCTGTGACATGCAGAAAGTTTGTCAGTGCCTTTCGCTGTCCCTTTCTGGAGCCTTTGGGTTTTCCAACAGTGTCTTGGTACAAAGGCAATTTTTGAGACAAGGAAAAGGTGGCATCCAGTAATGGCATAACGTAAAGGCAGCAGGGATTTGGTGCCTGGCTCTGAGAGGCACCTCCTCCAGTGGGAAATGGTGTCAAAGCTGTAAATATTTGCCAGGAAGACAAATGAGGAGAGAATTGGAAATGCTACGTTTGCTAGGTATTGTTATATTTTCCAGCCTAAATGTTTAGGAGAAAATTGCTGTCAGTGGGAAAGCCACTATCCATTCCCAGTTTTTCCCACCTGGTATAATAGCATTAAATTGGTTCTACTGACTGAACACACACAATGGCACACACCAAAGGCTGTTCTTTGCTTTTCCTTCAGCAGTATCCCTATTTTGACTCTCCTGGGACAAGAAAATGTTTCAGGTACATCCCACACGGCACAATACAGAACCACAGCCTTTTTTAGACACCCCTTCCCTGTTTCTTTTAATTTCCTTTTCAGAACTAAGGAACAACTCACAGGTTTGAAAGTCCACCTTCTGAAACTCCAGGTCTTTAATTTTGCAATCTTTTCATTTTCTCCCTGCCCATCCTGGAGTTCCTGACACACTGCACTTACTGGAAAAAGGCAAAAATAACAGAAATTATTAACGTGATGGAAAAGCAATAAGGACAAGTAGAAAACTACATTCCTAAAAGCTGAAAGAAAGTCTTGCCAGGCTGGATAGGGAAAGGACTGATGCCCTGCAAGAATGTGTCTCCCTTGAGTAACTCAACACTTCAGTACCAAGGTTACAGCTTCCGCTGGGATGGAGCTCCCAGTATGCGATTTAGAAACAAATGTTGGGCCAGATAAAAACTTCTTGTTAAAGGTCACATTTGGATTTCTGGATAACTTAATGAGATTATTTTCTTTTCCCCACTCCTGAAGTTTTCTTAGATGATGAGCCTAAATAGGAGGAAAATGTTAGCTGTCTAATGATTCTCCAGTACATTGGTATTACGGTATTTTAGAAGTGCAAACTGGCGGATGGATGGATGGATGGATGGATGGATGGATGGATGGATGGATGGATGGATAGATGGATGGAAAGACAAAAAGAAAGAGCCTTTCTCCAAGAAAAGAGTGTCTAGCAAGCTTTACATGTCAGTAATGTTTGTGGCCAAAAGTACTTGGAATGTACCTTTAGGACTTTTCATATGTTTCCAAACCACTCCATTTATTTCAGATGAAAATGGACCTGATGAAAATGATATTTTTTTCTTCTGGGCAAGTCTTAGTCCTGCACCAAAAGTGTTTTGCTGTAAGCTGAAGAAACCCGAGGCCATGAGTGTGCTCTGCTATTTTCCATGAAATTTAAGATTGCAGTCAGCTGTCAGACTTCTGTTTCCTATTTTACCAGAAGACATAATTCATCCTGGGAGCTGACTTAAAAGTGGAATTTCAGCAAGACTAGACAACTTGAATTTGAGGACATATGCTTTCCCTTTTGGAAAGGTCACTCTGTGCCTGGAACACAATCTCTCATTTTTGCTCTTGTTCCTTTGCAGCTTTGGGAAGAGAAATATTCCACAGAATTTTTGGAAATATCTAGAGCAAGGAGATATCTGTGACTAATTGTTTGAATTATTTTATCTCTACTGTGGTCTTCCTGGTGACGTTTCCTACTTATTTATCCATTAGCTTTAAATTTCAGAGCAAAGGACTCTTCCATTTACTATTTACTCTCATCACACCAAAGCCCAGCTACTCAAAGTGCCTTAAAATCAGTAAGCCAGGTAGACCAAGCCTGACTCAGAGGTTAAGTGATTTTACTCTGGAGAAAACAAGTCAGCTATGTTCATTTTCTATTGATATGCTGCTGTAATATTTTTTTCTGACCTAAGTGGTGAGAAACAATAAAACTTTCAAATGAATCCCTGGATCATAAATGAATGTGAAGTATCTTGTACTGTCAGATTTTAGCTTTATTCCTGGTTTCCTTTATTCCTAGAATATGTACCCATGGGTGAAACTGATGGGGATATTTGTTTTTCTTAGATTTGAAGAATTAAAGGATTTCTGAAGAGGAAAGATACCTTGCAGCCTCGTAGAGCTCTCTGGTGTGGGAAGACCCCAGCCTTCCCCCAGCCCTTCTCAGAGACCCCAAGGATAGCCAAATTGCTGAGCTCTGTCTTGCAGAGCTGGCCTCAGGCACAGCCCCAAAATGCCTCCAGAGGGGAAGGCTCAGGGCATTTACTGCTACCAGGGTCATTGTTCTGCCCTTAGAGAAAAACACCAATAATTACAGCTTGTCATTCTTCCATGATCAAAGTGGCCAGGCTGGTGATATGCAATAAAAATAACTGAAAAAGTCAAAGGCAGCATTTCAAAATAATTTTATGAAGGCAAGAGATCAAGTGATCCAATCTTTCTAGCCACTTCAATAAATATAGGGTGGTGATTAGCAAATAAAACTGGGTAATTGTGGTTTTCTGCTCAACTCAGTGTAATTTGCTGAAGTATCTATGTCAATCAAAATTATATTTAGATTGACACTGTAGGGATATGTAAAACCTATTTATTCTGAATAAATATTTAAAGAGATTATATAAGCAGTGGTGTCCAAAGCTGAGGGATTTTCCCTGAAAAGATGAAGATTAGTTATTGATAATAGCCTAATATAAAACTACTCATCTGGTTTTCTAGAATAGTCTAAGGATTAATAATTATAGCCCTAGATGTTTGAAATGGAAATATTCCTCCCTCCCACCCCAAAAATTCAGTTCCAGATTTCTTTGTCTTCACGTCTCCAGTGGCATTAGAAATATCCACTCAGACTGTGGGATAAACATGGATTTCTGGAATGCTAGCTGGAAGGTGTGCAGGACAGGCTGGGCATCTTCCATAATGGGCTCTTGAACAGCCAGTGTTAACAGAATCCTGTCATTCACAAAGTAAATAACTGTAGGCAATGGGATAAAAATGGTTTTGATCTGGCTTGACTTTCTCTAGGAGCGTCCACAAAACCAGGATATGAACAAAACCTGCAGATTTCAAAAGCAATTCATTGGCAAAGCAAGCCATTTTGTTTTAAAATGTTATTTTCCATATATGTACCAACCCGGTTTTTCAAAAGGGGAAATGGAAAGATACAACTGGTATCAATGGAAACCAAACATTTTAAACTGGGAAAGAAAGCAAATGCAACAAGAAATCTTGAGTTATCCCATTCTGCCAAAAAACTTGAGAATTATCAGTACTGGAATTTTGTTATTTTAATGTTGCCACTAAAGCAGAAAACCCCAAACCCAGCCTGCTCCTCCCTTGCTCTGAGATATCATCTCTTTCAAAGCCAAGGACGATAGCATCCTTCTAGGAGCCTCCTGCCAAAAGCAGAAGTTTCCTGCTCTCCATCATTTCCTAGCCCTGAAGCTTGTAATGCCTGAAGTGAGTTTGTCTGGAGTTATTAATTTTCTCCAACTCTTTCAGAAGGAGAACCATCAAAAATAAATGCATGCAAGTGTATCACTTAACTAAGAAGCATAATGCATGCAAAATTTGGCCTTGAGTAAATGATATCAAGTAGGTCACTTTAATCACTGCCTCTGATGTTTTTTAGCCCCTTTCAAGTCTTTTTGTCAAATTTCAAGACTTTTTAACAAGTGAAGAAAATGTATTTTCCATTTCAAAATTGGTGATGGCCTGATAGTCCAGTTTGCTCTCGCTCATGCAGAGCGCTGTTATTCCTCAGTCCTCCACATCCATGTTTTACTACTCCTGGGCACACCATTTTTTGGTCCCATTTGTATAGAAATAAAAAATGAAGGCTTTTTAGTGTTCTGGGTAGAACAGATAGAAAATTTCCCAAATTTGGAACTGCTAAGAATTCTGGATGTTCAATTCCTTTTAAAATTAATGTCCTGTGTTCCCTGTCTGCTGTTTGTATCCAGAGTCTGCACCTGAAGATTTCACAAGTGCTCTTAGTGGTATCACATAATTTCTCCTGCCCTTTCAAGCACCAATGGAGCCTGCACTGGCAGTAGTGGCCAGATTTCAGTTTTTCAAGCTGAAATTTCTCTTCCCTAGAGGCTCAGAATTCTATCATGCCTGCATTCCCATTTCCCTTCAGGAAGATCTTTAGGGTACCCATTTATTTCTTATCTTTCTGAGTAGAATACACAGGAATAAAAACATTTTAACTGCTTTTTAAGCAATATGTTAATTGACCCAGCTCCCTCTGATGGTTTACACTTGTCTTAACAAGCACATAAAAACATCTGGTGAGGAAAAAAAATGAAAAAGAACTAATTCAAACAGCACTGCTGTAATACTTTTCATTTACAACCAGATAAAACATAACCTTATATACCTAAGCATTATATTGCTTTTGCCACCTTTAATTTCATAGCATTTTTGCATGTGGAGAGGAATATGCCTGGTTTTATTTGTTTTTAAAACTGTGTTATGTAGGCTTTTCTGGTGTTTTGTGGATCACAGATGTAGAAACATTGGACTAGAGACCGTGTAACTATCCCACCACCCCTCACCTACATGCAACTGTCTGTAAAATCTTAAAGCTTCTTCACTTTTTTATGTGCTCTTGGAATTCTATTTTCCCACTGAAAGCTGAAAATCCATATAATTTTTAGTGGCATTCCATTGTGTTGTTCCCGAAAGACTTTTGTTTAAAATCAAACAGATGTTTTGAATTTTTTTTTCCTTTTTTTGCTCTAGATGACAACTTATTAGCACAATAAACTTCCTCTTTATGTGATTGTTCTGAGCTTTTTTTGTTATCCCAAATGGACTCCCTGCATTTAGATAATACACTTATTTACAACCCCACTCAAACCATCTGCTCCTTTTAATGTACTTTTTTTTTTTCTTGAAAGGTCTTAAAACTTCGAGATGAACCTGTTATTGTGATATGAAAAGGTCGATGGTTGCAAAAATTGAGAGCAGTGGGAGAGAAGGCTCCTCTGGGGTAGTCACTCCCACCCCATCTTCTCAGCCTTAGGTGAAGACATCAGCAGTGTTACCCCTGGTACCGTGCCCTGAGGAGCTTGGCTCCTGGAGAGGGAAACATTCACTGTTAACCAACAGCTGCTATTGCCTGAGACCGATGGTGCCACAGGTTTTGAGCCTGCCTGCAGTCTGGCCATGCAGCCTGCTTGTCCCTGTTGGAGTACTGGGAAGCTTTGGGGCATCTCCTCTGTAGCCTTGCTAAGGAGAAAGAAAATTACATGCACGGATCCCCTCAGAGTGGGCTGTTTCACAGGAGCTGGCCACACTGGGCAAGAGCAGTTTCCTCCTGGTAAATCTATACTGTCCCTCATTGTCTTGCCCTTCATTATTCTGCAGTGGCTTCTGTGAGGACACGCTGCACAATTGTGCCCAGGAAGTGAGGTTAAACTGTCCCTGCTGTTGTTCCCTCTGCCTTTTATTGGAGATGGTTTGCCACAGCTCTTCCAATGTGGATGTTACCTGCCAGGAATCAAATAAATCAGCAGTAGTGTATCCAGCCTGCCCAGTCCCATGGATCATCCATGTCCTGTAAACTCCAATCCTCGATCCTTGCCAATCATGGGCAGTGCTCTCTGCCCCAGCCTTGGCACGTGGTGGGAGAGGGCTCCACGTTAATGTTTCGTGCTCTAAGTGCTACTGATGAATGCCGTGGTTGGAAAGAAGTGCTGGGATTGAACAGCTGGGAAGACACAGATGGAGTAAGAAATAGTAAATGGCTGACAGCCATATCAACAGACAAAGGATACGTGTTATTTATTTTGAGTTGTTGATGTCGAAGACAGAGCAAAGTATTTGGGAATGAAGCAGATGGGATGGACGTGGCTTCCAGAAGCATGGGAAGAGGACAACGTTTCACCAAATGCATATGTCAAGTCATATGCCAGCAGAGATAACAAAAATAGATATTTACATTTGCAGTAATTCTGTAGCAGCTTTCTGCGAGGCGGGAAACAAAGCTTTTCTGTCAACCATTGGTGAATGAACGTGCTCTTCCTGGAACAATCTGTACTGTGAAACTGTGTATCTGGTGCTGGAAGTAAACTAACGGAGCTAATGAGAGCAATTACAGGCTCCACACTATTGTAATTCATGTCTTTCCAGAATCCATACACTGCAGATGTGAAAGATGCAGGCAGCAGAGGCTGAACTGCAGTGCCTTCCCTGGCTTTGGACTAGGTGAGCTCCAGCTCCTGCCACAGCATCTCACAGCCTCTCATTCCCACCTTCCCTTCCTCTCACCAACTCTTTCAATGCAGATCATGAGATCTTTCTCGTGAGTCAGGACACCATGGGACCTGTGCCTTGGCTAAGCTGCCAGGGTCCACGACTGCAGTAAAAACATGCTATTTACCTCAGAATTTAGCAGGTTTTAGTAAGAATAAGCACTCTACATTTCTTTAGGTCATCTATACGGGCTTCTCCCCACGTGGAGAATGCACATCACATCAAGAGCTCCCAGCATTCTTCAGTGCCAGCAACTGATCTGGAGAGAGAGAAAAAGAAGCCTGTTCCTTTTAAATTAAGTGATCAGTGAATATTTTCTCTAAGATATAGTGATTTGGGTTATATAGGAAAGCTTTAATGCCCTGAGGTGAAAAATAGAAAGAAATTAGCTGGTTTACTGAATATGATGATAGGAGAGAAGCATATAATTAGGTTGAATAGACATAAAACCACCTCTTTAAAACCTGCTCATTATTGTTTTAATGCTTGGAATGTGCATTTGCTGTGGTGGTTTTGTGCAGCTACTGCTAAATTATTCCTACAGCGAGGCTGTCGTTCAGATCCTTGGGTTTTGTACTTGCCCCTTTTCCTGAGGAATCCTTTTTTTGTCTTTAAATACCTTTTTCCTAAAAAAAAACGGAAGCAAAGGGAAACTGAAAAAATCTTCTATGTTAGTCATAAAGGAATATAGCATAATTCATCAAATTGCCCTTTTCTCCTATAATTGTATGATTTTTTATGGAAAGGCAAAACATGTTAAGGGATTGCTACAAGCTATTAAGAGGGGGATGTAGAAGAAATTGTTGAAATGCTGTGAAAGTTACTTTTCAATTGTGACCAGCAGGAATTTAGAAGACTATTAATGAGACTTCATACTGAGCTGCACGTTTTCTACTTAAGATAAATGTAGCATCTGTCAGAGAAAATGTCTCTCTATTTGTATTCATCACAATTATATATGCCATGTTTTATGCTTTTGCTATACAAAGAGGTGTATTTTCCTCTAGGTGTATCATCCATGACTACAGTACGAGAAAAATAATTGATTCTCTCTCTTATGTTTTTATGAACTACAGTCAAGCAGATGCAGTTGGGTTTGTAATCAAACATATTCTGCTGTAGTGCAAGAGTGGCAGTCAGGAAACTGCCTTTGAGTAACTTATGAAAAATTAGGACATTTCTCTAATATTTCAGAAATAAGAATGTGCTTTTTGTTTCTCAAAAGGTGTTCAAAGTTCAACAGCTTTTTTCTTTCTTTTTTTTTCCCCCCTCATTTCAGGCAAGTTCATGGGTGTTTTTCCAACTTTGCAAACAGTCACTTTGCATTTGTTAACTTGATATTCTTCGAGTAATTTGAATTACTTCACTGGAAACAGCTCCTAATGCTTTGAGGTGCAATTGCATAGCACTCTGCAGCTAATAAAGCACAGCAGTCTGCAAAATGAACCTCCTAGGATCACATCCATCTTTCTCTTTCTCTGTGAGGAGTCACAGTCAGACCTCATTTGGGAAAAGCACTGGGTGTCCATCTTTCCCAAACAGACGTGTCAGTCTAAAAGGGATGCATGCAAAGCTCCCTCCCCGTGCTATTCAAACGAGCACATCTCTTAAGACAATAAAGTGTCTAAATCCCTGCATTATTTATGCCGTACCAAAAAGCCTTCTCCTTCCAGGCAGAGTGCTCAATCATTTAAACTTTTTCCTCCGAAATTATCAGCAGCACTGTAATGGTGCAGCCGGCTATAAATGGAGGCAGGTTGCCCGTGGCAATGTCAGGGGGGATGGCGTCAGGCTGAGGGCCCTGGCAGTAATCCGTGCTGACAGCTTCCCCATTACTGCCTCTTCCCGCTGCTCCCGCAGCCCTGGAGTGATGGGAACGGACAGGCCCGGCCAGGGATGGGCACCGTGCGTCCAGCCGGGCCCACAGCACTGCCCAAACACCGCTGCATTTCCCTGCTGAAACACCACTGCATTTCCCACCACTTGGGGAACAAGGCTTGGTCAAAAGATCGTTTTCTCACTAACGAGATTTAAGTAATGAAGAGCGGCTGGTGTTTGTGGTCCGGGAATGTGCTGTATTCTGACTTTGCAGGCACTTTCCCTCTAAGATGTTTTCACAACTTGTCGAATCATTGAAAGGATGAAGAGTAGAGCCCTAAGCAAAACTTAGTGGGTAGCTTTAGGAATGTGGGATAATCTATAACAATTCTCCTTTACCATGAGTCACTGTGCTTTGGATGGGCACCATTCCCCTTTGTAGCTCTCAGAAGATGCAGCACTGATTTGAGTATATTGACTAAAGATAAACCACTGGTCTACATCTCACTCAAATATGATTTTCTCTCTGTTTACTGAGGTTTTTTATGTTTTTCCATGTAAGTCTCAAATACTTTATTGCCAGTGTTTATCTGCTTTGATATCTTGAATGTTAAAGTAATGGATTTCTAGGCTTCATCATATTAATCAATAGCAAAATGGCACATTCAACTTCCTCATATTCAATTTCCACTTGATATTAACAACTGTAGTAAATGTCGTGGTAAATGTTACATTCTGCATACAGATTTCGAGAATAGGGTGCTCTTGATAATTTGAAGAGAAAATTGTGGAATGAAATAATAAAGCAATAGTATTTAAATAAGGCTGTAGCAAAATCTGCTCTTTCTTGTTTACATCTCACAAGTCAAATGAAGCAAAACCATCTGACTTTTATGTTTCGGGGTTTTGTTTGTATTTAAATAAAGAAGTGGTATAAGTGGTATATAATACATTTAGACTAAGTACTGAGTAAAGTTATAAAACTTGAAAGAAATATCTCTTTCATATAGGCATTTATTGTGCAATTTATCTCATCAGGTTTGAGAAACTGTCCTCAGGCTTTTCAAATTATAGGCTTATTAGTGTTATTATAAACGTAGTTGCAAAGTCACTCTCAAAGCTCTGACAATAAAAGGAGAGCCTGGATGAGTGGAAAGGTTAATTTCATGGAGAAGCTGTCATGGAATGCTGTCGGTGTGTCTTTATGCCGGACATTAATGATCAACTCGCTGGACAGATACCATAAAATGGAAAGTTCTTTTAGTGCCCTGTGAGATAGGATGGCACAGAGGAGGTGGTGTCCCTTTGTTGCACAGAAAAGGACTTCCCAAGGAATCTGTACTCTTTGTGTCATGTTTTCAGAAGTGCATTTCAGTGCCCCTTTCAGCTGAGATTGAGGCACAATCAAATTTCGGATTTATAATTAGAAATTGATTTTTTTGGATTTGTGTGACTTAGAGCTCTGGTTAGTGCATGCCTTATGATTGGCAACCTTTGCCAAGGAGACGAGAATGAAAAGGTCACCAGGTTATCCATCCTTTAACTCACGATGATAAATCCAGGCAGTGATTGAAGCAGAGAAGTAGATGGGCTGGAGAAGCTTATCTCAGAGTTTGCTGTACTGTGCTTCCTGTCTGGGGATACTGATAAGTTATAAATCACATGCTACAGGGTGGCTCCTCAGGTGATGTGAAGGTTATCTCTCCCAGCATTGGGGCATGTCTGCCAGAGCTTCCAAAAGGCCCCAGAATGTGGAGGTGATCTTTATACTGCAAACTGTGAGGCAGAGTGATGTCCAGCACAGCTCATGGAAACCACTGAAACCTCCTTCCCAGCCTTTAGCCACGGGGTGACAAGCAAAAGCTCTTCCCAGGGGTTGGAGACCACCCTCGCATGCTGTTTGGTGAGGGTCTGACACAAATGCCCAGCTCGACCCCTGGCTCAGCATGAAAACCAGTTGTGAAACAGGAATCCTGAGGCAGAGCAGGTGAGCGGTCACATCTGTGCATCAAGCAGAGTGCTGTGGATGGCCAGGAGCCTGCTGTGGGATTTCTTGTATCCACTAGGAGTATTCCATGGGTTTTCTTGTCCCATCATGTCAGGACTTTGCCCTTCACCACTTTCTGGGACACTCAGAGAAGTTTATGCTTGTTGTTGGGCTCTCTCCTGGCTTTGGCAAGGCTTTTAGGTCCTGCAGGTCTGGTTCTCTGCTGCTGCAGCAGCACTTTCCTGAAAAAGGTGGAATTGGAGCTGTGGTGGTTTATGTAGTCTGCAGGAATGCTCTTCTCTGCAAGATATACTCTGGAGGAACAGTGAAATAGCATGTATGTTTTTGCACGATATTGAGTAAAATTAATTACAGCTAAGAATGTTCTGCTCAGTTACAAGACAGGGTGGTCTTGGAGCGCCAGGATAGAGATGAGAGCATTTACATGGCAGGTACAGGCAGCTGCAGGAAAAAGAAGGGTCAGAAGGGGAAGAAAAGCAGATCTAAAAGATGAATATTTTATCTGTTTTACCTAAATTGTACCTTAGACAAAAGCCCAGACAACACAGTGTAAAATAAAGAAGCACATCTCAAAATAAAAGGCTTTCAGTTCACTAAAACGTCATTTATTATGGGCTTGAGAAGCAGCTGAAATAGGAAAGTGCTGAATGGGCCTGCTAGGAAGCATAAAACAGGAAAGTCTTCTCTCACTCACTGGTTCCATTTTGGTTGCCATCCACCTCCATCGCGTTTATCCCCTCGAGGGCTCAGGCCAGACTTCTTCCCTGGCACGGTGCCCCTGCCAGCCCCCCAGGCATAGCTGCAATACACTTAACACCCAAATACAGCTCTTTCCTCTCAGAGGGGTGAATGCTCTTGGAGAAACACAGCGGAGAGGGGCAGCTGAGAGCCGGCATGGCTGAGGAAGAGTGGGGCTCTGGTAGTAAACCATAGCTTCAGATTTTGCTCACTGACTTTGAAGATGGTTTTTCTTCTGTTTTTTCCTGAGTTATCTGAGCCTCCTTCCACCATAATAATTTACAGATAGTGTTTTAATCCAAGCTTTTTTAAATGTCTTCACCAGTCAAGACAACATTTCCTTCACACTTCTCACTGTGTCAGCTGGGAGATTATGGTGTTAACATTAGAGAGAAATTTAGGATTATGAGCACCAAAGTATAGTCAAGGTGGTATAATTTACAAAGAGAAAATCTGAAACTCTACCCATTGGTCTCACAGCTTTTTATAGGAAGCTAAACAATGGCTAAAATACACATCAACAGAAGGATAAAGGTTAAACCTATTTGTGATTTCCATTTTAATGCCTCTTTCCAGTTCATTAATGTGCCTTTGCAGGAGGAAAATGCCTGCAATGCTTATTTATTTACATGTGCATAGGTGAAAGGTATTTGCAATGTATTCAGTCATGGCCAGGCAGAACATCACCTACACATCTGTCCTGAGCCTAACCCTGCCCTTGAGATGAAAGATTTTCACCCTTCTGATTCTCAGGAGGAAAACAAACCCCAGCTGCACAAAACAAAGCCGGTGGCGGTGTTTTACTTTCCTGATTTGACTTGAAAGAGATGTGATTCAATTGAGCTGTGGCCAGTAGGGTTTCTCCTGCTGACCCCGGCTGGTTTGGGACCAGGCCCACTCAGCAGGTTGATTATAAACCCTTGGCTGAAAAACACCTTGATTCACAGGTCTGTAAATGCTCAAGGGATTTTGGGATCAGAGCAGTTGGTGCTTACCATGCAGTGAGTGCACTGGATGTGTCCCAGAGCTGGCTGGTTTCACTGGGGTCTGTGAAATCCCACAGCTCCTCCTTGGGGGGACAGTGCAGTGCTGGTGGCCCCAACAGCCCTTCGGGGAGCCTTGGGAAGGACCAGCACTTCTGGAGAACTTGCCTATCCGAAGGCTGAATGTCTGCTTGGAAACGCAACACTCTGACCATTTTACTAAGAGCCAGAATTCAAAATAAAGTTCTTTTAATAGATCCTGTTGGAGGAGCCATTTACATTCAGCCATGTTTTGTGCGGCTCCATAAAAAGTCCACGTGCAGAAAGAGTGCAGGAACACATTTGCACTTTGATCTTTACTCAGTTTTCCCATCCTCCCTCTCCTTGACCTTTGCTTTCAGGGGATTTGGCAGATTAACCTCATCAAGTTAAACTCGATGTGTATTGAGGCCCTGTGTGCTCAGAATGGCTGTTCCTTTTCCAGCTTCATCTGCCCATCCAGTGAGATGCCACCTCTCACCCTCTCTCCCATTGCCAGTATAAATTCCATGTCACTTTATATTGTGTTCTCCTTCATGCAGAACCTCTCTTCCTGCATCCTTCTTTCTAGAATTGAGTACAATGGTGTGAGTATATGTAATAGGAAAAATAATTGATTCAAAATATTTATAATAATTTTTATGGACCATTAGTCAGCAATTAAATATGTGGAACATAAAGATTCAGTTTTTACATGAAGTCAGAATCATCAGGTGACAAGTGGAGCTACCTGGGATCAGACTGATGCTGTCGTGGGGGAGGTCTACAAGGGATCAATGTGGGCCTCAAAATGGACAGCCCTGGAAGAAGGGGAGCAGGGCTGGCAGGGCTTGTGGGAGGTCAGAGACAGATGAGGTGGCAAGAAGCTGGTTAGGAGCCAGCTGGAAATGTAGAAAACTGGAGTCTGAGTTTGACATTGGTGTGATAATTACCAGGGAAGGGAAGGGGTGGTGAGTCTGAAAATCCAGACATACTGGGGCAATTCATCCATGGAATAGAGAGGCAGCTCTGGCAGGGAGGACGAGGAAAGGCTAATGAGGACAAGGTACAAAAGTGAATTAAAAATTTTGTTCAGGTAAACTTGAAAGCTGTCAAACCTACTCCTGAATATATTGACTCTTTCCTAGGAAAACATGGGAGCAGCTGATGGCATGTTGCAAGATTATGATGTGGCACTGGCATGGGCTGCTGGTGCATGAGCGAGCTGGGATAATGAAAACCTGCCTGGAGATTTGTGGGAAGGTTTAAAATAATAACTGTGTTAATAGGGAGCAAAAACTCTTCTTGCACCTTGCCACAAGTACAGGGTGGTTGTGAGCAAGGTCTGCTGAGGTGGTCAAGCCTCTGCCTGGCTTGAGAAACCAGAGGGCTCTGTACCCTTTATCCACTCCCAGCCAGACTGACAGTGAAGGGAAAGCTGCAGCAAGGTCTATCCAACAGCAGTAACCTCTCAGCAGCTCTGCTGCTATTTCTGATGGTGAGAAACACCTGAATTTGAACCAAATCACTCTTTTGACAGAGGATGGGAGAAACCATTTAACTAAAGAAAAAATTCTTGTGCCAGCCCTTCCCTTGAAGTAACACCAAACATTAGTTCTCTGGAGTACTGTGGCTCCTGCCATTACTAGCCCTTTCCACAGGTTTGAAATTACATTTTTCTCACTGTTATAATCCATATAATCCTACTATGTGAGCTTAGATAAGAATTAAATTAGCGACAGAGTATTGTAAGTGGAAAATTGGCTTGTAGAATTCTACACAGAGATGGAGCACTGCTCACGTCGGGCTCCGTAGCAGGTTTATTGCAAGACGGTCAGCACAGAGGAGTCAGGGATAATAATTTTAATTAGGTTTCCATTTCCTCAATGAGTCTGGTTTTTCACCTTGTATTAAAGTGAGAAAACCATGGAACACTACTCAGTGTTTACCTTTCAGCTTCATTGAATGAATATTGGAATGCTTGAAATAAAAACTTTCATATCATAAGCAAGGCTCTTCGTATCCTTTCTTTTAAAAGCACAGAGAAGATCTCAAACAACTCTTTAATAATACAATAGTACTACAGCTAGGAATTGAAGGCATGCAAGCTTCCAATCAGCTCATCTGTTCCCTTATGGCAAACAGCATAAACATTTTGGAGGTCTCAGATGTGCTTTTATCACTTGCAAGGTAGGAAATAATTCTGCAAAAGCCATCAAAGGAAATGATACTTCTGTAAATGGAACTCTTGTATCACTGTAAGCGTGCTGTGTCTAACTTGCTTGGATGTCTTTGCCACAAGCATGTACACAATTCCTGGTCTATTTAGGGGTCTATTTAGGAACTCGATTTTTTTAGGCTGCTGTTTCTGTAGCTGAAGATTACATTCAACTTCACATTTGAGATCCATGGTATGTGATACTACAAGAAATGCTGATTTAAGGGAAATAATGGTATTAGAAGTAAATAACTGTTTTTTTTAAATTAATTATAATTAGATTATAAAGTGGCATGAATCAACCCTTCATTGTGATTATTTTCCTCCTTAGGGGGTAGCTGAGGCTGGCTGTTTGTAGGGGTTGTAACAGTTACAATAACCAGGTTTGTAGTGTGAGTGTAGGCAGCAAAGCAATTTCTATTGAGAGCACAGAAACACCAACTCCTTAAACTGGTGCTGTGCAGGAAGGGCAGCTCTGTGTGAGGTGCTGGGGAACCTGTTCTGTACAACCACTTAGCTCAGCCAAAGGTCTGCAGGGCAGTGATAAAATCCTGTCCTGTCAGTGGCAAGGACTCAGCACAGGGCTGTGGTACAGCACACACAGAGGAGAGGATGAAAGATTACAGCTGTGGCTGTGACCCTCAATGGCACAGCATTAGACTAGACTGGAATATTAACTCTGGACTTGGAGTTCCCTTAAATTCCAGAGGGCTTAGGGAACCTCTGGCCTCCCTGCCCATCTGTACCACATGCTCTGTAAAGCAATACATCCAAAATAATCTTTCATTGTCTAGGAGATTTAATTTCTAAAAGTTAAGGAACAGAGATGCTTCTGGAAGTTCATTCTGCGTGCATCCTAAATTCATGGATTTTCAGATTCAGGCTGAGAGGTTCCTGTGGCATTATAAGTGGCTGTAATTCAAAACGCTTGTAGTACCAGCTCTCAGGAGTCAAAACATGCAGCACGTCTAACCCACACCTGCAGAGAACGTTTTAAAGTGTCTGCCCTGATCGCTTCCTGCTCCCACTGGCTTGTTAGATTTGATGTTAGCCTTTGTTGTTATATCAGTTTTGCTCCCTCATCTCGCTGTCTTTGTGGAGCTCCGACGTGCACGTGGCAGAAACGGCCTCTGCTTTGATTCCAAACTGAATCTGTGGCAATACAGCTCATTTCAGTCTGGAGCAGGAAAGAGAAAAGAGAAAAGAGAGAAAAAGAGAAAGCTGAGGTTGTTAGGAGGAAGTGGGCGACCTGGATTATAGCTGGTTATAAAAAGCAGCTCAGTGTGGGCTGGATCTGACTGCAGCAGATTAATACGCTGCCAGGTTCCCTCTGCAGGTGGCTGGAGGAGTTTGTGTGGCTGACGGGGCCTCCCAGTTCCCACCTTGCTGGATTTTCCAGGTGCTATTGTCCCTGTCAGATGGACTCAGTCTAAATTCAGAGCTCTCTCTGTGATACTACTGCCTTCCATCAACACCTGACCCACGCGAAGCTGGCACCCCACACTTCCCTCTTGCAGGTCTCTAGTCACGATGACCTCAATTCCTTTTGCAGCATTACTTCTTTCCTTAAGGAAGTTTTTCTGCTGAATGAAATGTCAGCAGATAGCATCAGTGCTACTCCATAATTTAATAGTTCCAAATATGGGTTGGAGCCTGACTCAACATCCTCTTTTAGTAGACAGTTTGATATTTTGATAATATTTGCCTGTAGCTCCCTACACTGGGGACTAGCAAGTACAAGAAACATGACTTCAGATACATAAATATCTTACAGTCCTCCCCACCTTGTTTTTGGCAGCTGTCAGAGGTAACCCTCCTATATTCCTCCCTCCTGGCCCCAAGGGAGGTGGTAGGGGTGGCTGTGCTCTGCAGCCCCTCTGTTTCTCTCGCAGGGAGCCTCTGCTTGTCCGCAGCTGCTGATTTTCTGCTTCCATTCAGCCACCTGAATGTCAAGTGCTTTGCCTTGATGTGAGTATTATCTTGGCTTCTGGAGGGATAATGGCAGCAGGTGAGGCAACTTGTCTTCTTCAGACAATTTCTTTAAAATATCCGTCTGAGAGGAGCAACACAGCAGAAAGATAAGCAAAGAAGATCTTCTAATATTGCTGGGTTGCAGTTAATCAAGAAAGAAAACTTAGAGAATACAGTACATCCAGGAAGAGGGATGTCTTCCAAAACCTTTGTTTTTTAGACCAGACTGCTTTGAGGATCAGAAATGAAAACCAAGAGATGAAATTTTCCAGAGCTGTGAGAAAGCTTTGAGAGAACCAGTTTCTCTAAAGCCACAGTGATCCCTTTTCACTGGAATTTGCCCCTTCAGCAGTATAAATGGATGCTCTTGGTTGGATTCTCAGCCCTAGAGAATAGGTACAATGTATTTTGGAAAAAAAAAGAAGGTACTAAAAAACCAAAAGCTGCTTTTAAAGAGTGATTTGCCTGTGTGTCTCACACACATACACCTATAGAAGGAACCTCTTCCCAGCCTTTGTATTTGGTCTCTACATTTCAGCCCAACGGCAACCCTACTGAAATCTTTACTATACTCTTTGCTATGACTCTTTCACTCTTTTTTTTATATACTCTTTTACTCTTTGCTATAACTCTGAATGTCACATGGATTATTGTATCAGCTGCCAGCAGTATCAATAGTGCTACTGGTCAGGGGATTCCTATTAATTCCTGTCACTGCCTCTAGAAATCAAGAAGTAAATGTGCTGCACTAAAAGCTAACAAGACCTAAACATTTTGCAGTCATAAGACCCCATTCATACACTTAGTGAAAAAGCACAGGTTCAGATTGAAGTCTTTGCCTGTGAAGCTCCTGGTTTCTGTGGAATGATGAGTGGTGGGGCTGTGGGACACAGGGAGATGGAGCAGGACCTCAGGTGTGTGATCAGAGGCTTCACAAAGCAAAGGGACTCCAGTGCCTGTGGTTTCCCTTTGGGGCAGCTCCTGTAGAGCTCCTGCCCCAAAAGTGCAGCACCCAGGAGCAGCACAGCCCCTTCCCAGCCCTAGCAAGCACTTTTCTCCCTTGCAGCTCATGTGGTACAGGAAAAGCTTTGGTCAGGCTTTTGGAAGGCCTCCTGAGGAAGCCATGATTCCATGAAAAGTGGGTGTTCCTACTGTTTATATTTCCTAAATCAACAAGGAACTAAAAGCAGTTTGTTACACACCAGCCGCTCAGATTCATGGTGAGCAAGTGCTGACACAGAGCACGTACCTGTGAGAAAGTGAATTGTAAGCTGCTAATCCCTTCCTGTCTCTTCTTTTGCATGAGACTACATTTCTTACAAGATGCAGTTTAACCTGAAACTTGACCTGTCTTCCTAAGAAATTAGTTCAATCAATAATTGCTCTCTACTTAGGGACTGAGGGAAAACAGTGGAACTTGCAAAGCTGCTTTGAAATTCATTTCCAGTGAGGTGAAAGCTCATCTTAAAAATTGAAATTTCTCTCTGATTACTGCTGCAGGTAGAAGATTAAAACTCTCTCCTGGTAAGCTTGTAGCAACTTGTCACAGCAAAGAGCTTAATGATATTATTTTTTTCCTTGCAATACTAGTGATTGCAATAAAACTTCAGTGCTTTAATCATTAAGAGATGCACTGTAAGCATCAATTGAGATTAGAATTATGTCTATGCTCAGAGCAGCTCCTCTGAAATGACCTTGGCCCTTGTCCCTGGTGCATGACACTACAAGTTTAGTCCTGTTTCAGTCTTTAAATAGACACAAGGCTAATGTCATTTGAGGATTTGATCTGATGCAGCTCTTCAAGCAGTAATTTGTGGCAGAAATGATAAACAGGTTTTGCAGAGGTCAGTGGCTGACCACCAGCCTGTGTGGCTGTGCAGAGCTGCAGAAAGCAGTGCTGGCTGCCCTGCTGGAGCTGGGGGGCTGAGCTGCAGTGTCCCCTCTGGAGTTGGAAAGGTGCAAGCAGGGAATTTGTCTCTCAGTGACAAATAAGTGATTAAGATTCTTTGCTGTCATTCAAATCCTCCAAGTACCATTTAAATTGATATTCTTACCATGGATTAACCACATGAAATCCACTTCAGGCAATAGCAGGAGGCTGTGCTGCCAAGATGATTCCTGTCACTTAACTTGTGTTTCCTCTCTCCTGCAAAGTCCCTCTTTGTGCTGTTAATGCAGCCTAAAAGGTGTCTGCATATCCATGTACGTGAAGTTGCTCATACAGGGCATAAATGTCAAGAAATCTGAGCTCCCAGTAAAATCTCTCAACCATTACAGGATTTTCTTCCATGACAGATGTTATGTGAATGGAAGATATTACATTTACCCTTCAGTATAGCTGAGTACTTCTTAAAGAGGAAGTCACGAAGCATGCCAGATTATTTACCAAGGGGTTGCATGTGTCACAGGCTGTAATTGTGTGAGTTCAGAGAGGGAAAACGCATTTGTGCTGTCAGCTTAGCCAAAACCCCATGTTCCCAGCTCTATGCCATGTGCTTCATATGGAAACTGGAAACAATTGCACCAACAAATAAATACCCAAATTATTGGACATGGAAGAGCTGATGAACAGATGTCCTCAATGCCTTCTTCTAGACATGGACTAACAATTTTCCTGCTGAACACTGGGTCAAATTATTTTGATTTTGCTCTAGACCCACATTGTGAACCAGATCATACCTCTGTATAATCCATTGATTCAAAAAGTGAAAGAGCTGAGCACAGCTCTTTCTTGTGCTGACTGGAAATAGCTGCTCAGCACTGGCAGGACCCATCCCACATTTGCCTGGCAGAGGCCAGGGTGTTTTCTCTTGAACCCTGCTTGCTCCTGGCAACTGGCACACAGGAAATGAGAAATATCCATAAATCTCCCATGTGCCCTGGTCTCCTACACACAGCTCACACAGACAAGCAGGGCTTAGTGGTTTAATCACAGATGCCCTTCACTGGTGGCACAGCCACTTTTGGAGAAGAGTTAATCTTTGGAAGTTGGGAGGTTTTAATGCCAAACCTTGCCAGGCTGCTTGGAGAGTGCTCACCAGTTCTGTGCACGTAGCTGGAGGCAGCGTTCCTGACACACGATGATCCTCACACTAAAGACATTTCTCTCCCACAAGGTGCCATAGTAGCTACTATGAACTTTGCTAAAACTAAAGATGATTTGGAAAAGAGCATAAATTACTGTGTTTTGAAGGACCAATTAATAGATATCAACTAATTAATAGATAAATCTTTCTAACTCATGAAGTAAAAAATATAGAGAGTCTTAAGTCTACACATTTTTATCACTATCTGGGGTGTCCTAAATGTGCACCTTTCAAGTCCATAAATATCTCAGAATCACTAGAGAGAAAACACTTAGTGTGCTGATGGATTTTCTTTTGACTCTTTAATGAAGCTAATAGACTCGTAAAAAGCATTTGGTAAGGTGGGAGAGGGAGGGAGGGAGGGAGGGAGAGATTTAAAAAAAGCTTTTTGAAATCCACAGTCTTCAGAGTTTTTCCCTGAGGTGCTTGGAGATTTTCTCTGTTCAGAGTCACACTGTGGAAAGCGCAGCAACAAAGTAGAGAGCATCAGTAAACAGATGAAAACCAGTGCACAAAGTAATGTCAGCACAACTCGTGAGTGTTCCGCAGGACTTCATGGCTATAATGTGGCACAGATTTCAAAGGTTTCCATTAGTTTTTGGTGGCTTCACACGCAGCACTTTCAATTAAGAAAAAATCCAACAAAACAAACAAACAAGAAGCTTCCCACACAAACCCAAAAACTTCGTCTTCTTCTCTGTTTTAGACTTTGTGCTGGGTTATGGCGGCAGTCCTGGACACAGGGGGTGACAGAAGCAGAGGCTCACGGGGCTGCTGCCCTCTCCCTTCTGTACCAACTCTGCGTGGCTGAAGCTGCCACGTGGATGACATGGGCATGGGCATGTGAGAGCAGAGCAGGCAGGGGGGAAAGAACAGAGAGAAAATAAAGCAAAAAAAGAAACAAGCCAAAGAAGCCAAAGACATACACACACACCCCCAGGGATCCTATGTGCACACCTGATGCCTTCCAGGGTTTAGAACTGGGCAAAAGAGACGCAGCACAAGCAAACCCTGGAGCTGGAGATGGGGGTGGCCAGAGGGAGCCAGCACGGGGCTGCGCTCCGATAGCCCGCCTGGCTGGCACGGGATGGGATGGGATGGGATGGCCTGACCTGGACCAGGCCCTTGTGCTCCCTGACTGCAGCTCTCTTTGAGAGTGTGCTCGGTTGGGTCGTTGCTGTTTAACTTCCCGCATCAACACATCAAATCTGTTTTGGAAACAGCCTCATTCGTGCAATTACTGTAATAGCAGTTAAAACACATTATGAGCATGGCAGGAATGGTGATGAATGAGGCAGAGAATGACTCCCCTCTCCGTGTTAGCAATCCAGATTTGACTAAAGCAGCCTAAGAGGTGAATGTGTTATTCTGCCTCTCATCCTTCTCCTTCTTTCCATCCTCCCCTGTTTTCCTTAAGCATAATCTGTGTTGCTGTACTGCAGATCACTTTGCAGCTGGATGTGCTGTTCCTGCGTGGTTATTTGGTTTGCTCTCTGTGTTTCAGTGTGTTCAGTTGCACAGCTCGGTGTGCTGGAGCTGTACAAGTTATCAGTCTTTCACACCTCTCTGATATTTTTTCAGTACAGTCTGAAATCTTGTAAATTAATATTCCCTTTCTTGCTTTGTTCTTTCTTCCCTTTAATTTTTTGAAAAAGAAGCAAACAAATGAAAATAGTCCTGGAGAAATCTTTATTCCAGTGTTTCAGTAATTCATGGCTGATTTCTGCTGCAAACATCCCAGCAATTAACTTTCATTTATTATCTGTGTCACTGAGGATACGCACAACATCCCTAAAACAATATTCGTCTCCAAGCACCACAATCCTTGCCTCTGCTGATTTCCTGTTATTTGATCCCTGAATTGCAGTTATGCCAGAGAAGTGGAACTGAGCAGATGATGGGTACTTAAAAATTACTGATTTGAAAGCATCTGACAAACTGCCACACAAGAGACTAATGGCAGAAGCAAACACTCGTGAGTGGTAAAATTACTCTTAACTGGACTCCAATTCAGGATGAGAAATCAGAGTTCTCAGAGGAGAGAAACCTTTCAGTAAACAATGGGTTTGTCAGAGATACCTGGGCAAAACCTGGACGTCCCTTCCCGTCCCCAGACAAAGCCTGAGAGTGTGTTTGTACATGTGGCCGTTGCAGAAGCGCAGTCTCCTCCGGGGCAGCCAGCACTGCTCTGCCTTGCCCTGGCCACGAGGCCGTGAGGAAGGAGCTCTGGCTGCTGAAATCACACAGCCGTGCTCAGGGCGCTGCCAAAGGGGCTCCCAGGGCACCGAGGCGGTGCTGGGGCCGGGCCAGGCCGGGCTGTGTGTGCAGGGCTGGGCAGCAGCAGGGCTTGCACACAAGCCCCCGTGCCCCGCTGCGGCTCTGCAGCGAGCGCCGGCACAGAGGGTGCCCGGCTGCCCCAGCCCAGAGCGGTGCCAAGGACTCAGAGTACTGGCAAAGGGCCGCGGCTGCGAGCCAAGGATCCTACTCGTTGGCCAGATCCAACCGACTCGGAGCTGTCTGAGAGACTGGCATCTTTTCTGTCCTCTTTTTCTATACGCTGAAAGTTAAAAATGCCAGCAATGGGTTTCGTTTAGATCTCACTTGCGGCCTGAACGGTTCGTTACCGCCTCTGCCACAGGCTTGCAGCTGCGAATTGCACAATGCCAGGCACATGCAGGGCAGATTTATTTTCCCCTCTGTCTTTCTATTTGCCAGCAGTGTGATAGAGCCACCAGGGGCTCTTCTCTGTTAATTATGGGAGGTAAACAAGGGCTTCCTGCTAAGTTTTCAGAACAATATATGACAGCCATTTCTCGGCTGTCTTCTAGGCTTACATGCTTGCCTGTGTCTGGAGTGAGAAAACGTCCTGATGGGTCCCAGTGCTGACCAAGACGAGATTTCTCTCCTGAGAAATTAGACTGCTGCTAATTACCTGTGTGGGAAGGAAGGCCTGCTCTGTTTCTGGGATGCAGCCAAACTTGAGTTAAAGCCATCACAAGGGAAGATACTCCATGATGTAAACACTGTTGGCATGTGTGACTTCTAGCAGTTCATTTAAACAGCAAGAAGGTTTGAAAACTGTGAGAATATAATAGAGTAATAGAGAAGAGACAAAATTCGCTTTCAAAGGTTCCTGGGAAAGGAGTTACTGTTTTCCAGTCAGACCTCCACACGCCTTTTCTATAGATTATGCAGGAGGTGTGTGCATTGAACGTAGCTTTGAGTCTTGATTTACAGATGGTAGAGTAGTAACTTATTGAGATCCTCCACTGTTGTTCCTGCATAACACACAAAATTAAAAAACCCTTTTGAGTCAAAAATTACACCCCTGTGCATTAATTTTACCAGGGCTGCGAACAGCTCTTGTATCAGTGCATGTAAACTTCCCTTCATCAAGTAAAGATGTCATTTGCAAAGACTCCAATAGCTCTTTCAGGGCATGTTTAGAACCACATTTCCAAAGATTTTTTTATGTAGTGATCCTTAAAGATCAATTTACATTGAAATAGGTTGAAATTAAATTTCTGTTCTTGTGTTATGAGCAGCTTTCAATTCTGTGGTGAACGATGTCAGCTGCTGTTTGACATTCCAGTGTAAGATCTGACTGACTTGTAACCTCTTTATCTCTTCCAATGAAAGGCACTTTATTGTGACCTACTGCCGATTACAGTATTTTTACTTCAGCCATCTGATCTTGAAGTATTGAAGCAGATTTCTAAGCATGAATTCAACTTATTCAAAGTCTGCTCACCTGTGACAGTAAAAATAGCAGGCACCTTGGTCTTTGGCATGGGTTCCCTGAATTATTAATATTTTCCTACCTTGGTATGCAGACTGCTTCTCCATTGGGACTATGGACAGTGCTGAACATCCAAACCTTCTAACCTACTGCAAGTAAATTGCTTTTCTCCAGGAGCTGTACAAAAGATGCCTCTATAAGTTGTAATTGTTTTGACCAAATAAGCCAAACCCCACTAATGCAAGCAGATTTAGCTGAAAGTAAAGGCGCAGAGCTGGGATACCACAAAGTTCCTGGATACATCATTGTTTAGATTTAAAACCTTGCTCCATACAAACAGATCACGGCATAGAAAATTCTACTATAACTTATCCATAGATTTTTCTTATTTAAAATGTGCTCCATATAAATGCCTTTAAATGTGCCTTTGAAAAAGCAAGGCTTGCTCTGAAACCAGCATCACTCTGAAAATGCTGTGACACTTCAGATAGTAGGTTTCATACATGTTGGAAGACATACCAGTGGCTCATAGCTTTGAATTTCTGTTCAGGTTATTAGTCATAACTAATCTCACATTTTATAGAATTGTTTCCTGATTCCTTTTCAACATTGAACAATTTGACTAAGTCTAATGAATGGATCTTTTGGGATTCTTTATAACCGAACATAAAAGGAAATAGAAAGGTGTTTTGGCAACAATCTCTTTGAAGTCAATTTATCTAGAGAAGAAAAATTTATTTGATAACCATCTACTGCAGAATTACAAATTATTATAGAATTGGATAAAATGTCTGCTGTACTGTTGAACTGTAATTGTCATAAGAGAATTTCATTTAATCTTACTGGAGGGCACTTACCACTTATTTGATCTGAATTCTTTGATATTTTTATTCTAAGTACTTTATGATTCATAATGTAGTTCTTTAGTCCACATATAACATCTTCCAGAAGCAGAGATGGCTGAAGAATGGCAATTTCAATTTGTGACATCTTCTGTAGATTTTTCTTTTTCTATTTCCATACCATTTTCCACTCACACTTTCAAACATACTTTTGGAGCAGGATTAGGTCGGGGCACCCATTTTGCAACTCAAGAGTTTCAGACATTTTATTCAGTCTCTTTTATTTTTTTTTCCTTAGTCTGTCCCCAGAAACCTTTCCATCAAAAACTTTGAATCAATACCCTCCTTTTAAACAGGTTGGCTTTAGCAAACCAGCTTAATTACTTGAGGAAAAAGAGAAAAAAAGCCTTGCAACCAATGCAACTCTGAAGATGTTGCAGCCAGCAATGCTGCAAAATACTGGGATCTAGGCATTGGTTAAAATAATTTAAAAGAAAACAGGTTTTATACTGGCTGATAAATACTGGTACTACTTGAACGTTGTTCAAGTCAGCGTGAGATTGAGCCATGACTCTTGGAGTCAAACAACCACTGCTATGTTCAGTAGGTGTACTGAAACCAGGACATTGTTTTCCAAAGGTTTCTACAAATATTTCTTGGTCTGATAGACAGTTCAAGGCAGAAAAGCCCAGTAAACGTGAATGTGGTACCAGCAAGGTAGTCTGGAAACTTTTATTCATTCTGCTGAAGAGTGGACATAAATGGGATGAAGAAATAGATGCTCCATGGTTTAAGTTATTTTAGCTGTTGGATTTTCCTGTGTGCATTGTGGAAAAATATTGTGTAAGTCATTAAAATCCAGTGATTTATAGTCTTATGTAGCCAATGTTGCATGCTTAAGAACTAAAACAATCAAAAGCCAGCTTCCGAACCTATTTTGAAGAGATTGCACCTGGCAGGTTCATTTCTGTTTATTTGTTACTCCAGTCTAGAAATAAATTAGAACTATTTCAGCTGAAAAAACCCTTAATCTATTTTTCCAAATGACTGGCTTGTAAAACAAACACGTCAGAGGCTCTTTGTGATGACTTGTACACACCCAATGCAGTGCAGGGACTGCCAGGCCCTTCACCACAGTGAATGCCAGGGTACTGGGGCTTGTTTCCCCTCCCCAGAAATAACAGGGAGGGAAGAAAGGCCCAGAAAAATCAGTGAACCAGCCAGAAATGTGGCACAGACGCCGGGCATTGCAGGCAAATGTTCTGAGCCACACAGTGGTGTCACACAAAGGTGAGGCTGGGACAGGCGCAGGGCGCTCCCAGGAGCAGGGGAAAGAGCAGCTGGAAAGTTTCTCTGCGGTGAAGGGCAGAGCGAGGCCCCATCTAATCCTGTTGGACATTATGCTGTTGAAAGTCTTATCTGCCAGATTCAAAGGAAAGCCAAGGCCTCACCTACATATTAACAATTGTTTAACACTTGGCCCGAGAGTTGGAGGCCTGACATTGCTGTTCTGTATCCCTGTGCCTGGTCTTGCTATGCCCCGTGCATGCACAGATTGAAAGAAAAGAAGCAAAGCTCTTATTGGAGCGGGGATTTGATGTCTGCAGCAAACCCTCACGGCCCATTGCATCCTCTATCACCATGCTGGGAGGAGAGGTTGCTCTAATATTGCTTCTACTAGTGTTGAGATTAAAATATTGGACAGAGGCTGAGAAATTCGGCGTTAATTTTCTGGCTCTGTCAAAAAGCAGTCCATAGGAGTTAGTTAAATCATTTAATCTCCGCGCCTCACATCCTTATCATCTGACAATTTGGTATCTCACAGGGCTGTTATGAAATGCAGTGCCTTAATGTGAGTCATTCTCGTTCTGCAATGATGGTTTCCATGTACTTGGGGAGATTGAGGCTTTCTATTTGCATGAAAGCAGTTGTTTGCTCATGAAGTGTTAGTCACAAAGCAGCAGTAAGGCAAAAATGCCTGTCATTCAGCAAGCTGTGACTAATGTTGTTCCCACATCTGTATCTACAGCAATTCAGGTGGAAATGATTTTCCATTTAAAATGCATTGATTTTTATTTGTTGCAACAAACTCAGGCAGCCAGACCCTTTGATACCAGAGCGAGGACTCAGACAGATAGGTCTGTCTGGGCATGTTTGTTCAGCTCAAGCGGGAACAAAATCAGAAAATCCCCCAAAATATTATCTTGAAGTGACCGTTAGGGGAGAGGCAAAGTGCATTTGAACTTTAAAGATACTTTTCAATGGCTGTATTCTAAGGTTCTGAGAAACTTGGTTTGAAGGTGGCTCCTCTTGCATATGAACTTGTCATTTATTTGTTTGAAAATTCTGTCCTCAAGTCTTTGATATCAGAAATATCCAGAATATTTGGCAGTAGTTTATAAACACATTTTGTAAGAGAGTTCATAACACTAAAAAAAAAGTATTCTTGTGAATTGAGCAACCTTGAAATCTCTTGATCTTGACTTGGGAGTAAAGTTTATCCCATGGCTCCTTTCCCTGTCCCTGTGTAATGATTTGCAAACACAGCCAGGAGCCGTGGCACTGTTGGGGTGCTGTGGCTCCGTGGCTGCCTGCAGAGGCTCCTGATGGCACTCGGCAGCATCAGCCCCAGATCCGGTGCGGGGTGCTGTGGGGTGGCTGAAATCGCTGCGTTAACCCAAAAGCATCCCCTGCAAGGGATGCCCTGGGCGTGCAGCTCGGCACCTCGCAGGCCGACTTCCAGCCCCCGTGCCGATGGATGGCACCGAGACACAGCCCCGCACCCAGGCCAGGATAGCTCAGGTGTTACCAGGAGCAAGGAGCGTGGAGGGCTCGCCACATGGATTCTGAAAGGTTTATTCCAAAGGGTCCAGAGGCAGAAGAGAGCGAGCAGGCCTCGTGTACAAGCTTATAAGGGGTAACAGAAAGGGGGCTGGCACAGCACCAGTAACCAATTACCTGGGGGCAAGGGGCAGGG
>VZRR01009035.1:451512-526576 GCA_013398015.1 Oreocharis arfaki | reverse complement strand
GATGACAGTATTTGCAGAGCACTGATGGCTCTACCATGATCAGCACTCGCTCCAGCACCAAGTCATGGCTGCAGCTGTGCTGAACCTTCAGCCTCTGCCAAGCCATCACCCAGGGCTCCTCACAGGCTGCTTTCCCTGCAGGGGCAGGGGACCCAGTGCAGGGATGACCCTTCCCTGACACTAGTCCGAGGCTTCTATGGATCTTGGGACGCTGCATTAAGCGCCCCGCGCAGTGAGGCGGGCGGTGCCCGAGCTGCCTTGGCAGCTTTGCCGGCCGCTCTCACCCCAGGGGGAGTGTCACCTTGGGCAGGAGTGCCCGGGGACAGCAATCAGCNATGGATCTTGGGACGCTGCATTAAGCGCCCCGCGCAGTGAGGCGGGCGGGGCCCGCGGGCGGTGCCCAGCTTCTCTGCCGGCCGCTCTCACCCCAGGGAGCGGCAGGGTGAGTGTCACCTTGGGCAGGAGTGCCCGGGGACAGCAATCAGCTGCATCCCAAGTGAAGAAGCTGCAGCTCTTTAGTGTAACTAAAGCTCTTTGGTGCAGCTTTGGGGCTGCTCATGAGCCGGCAGGGTCTGTGCAGTGGTGGTGGGGGGCACAGCCCGTGCCGTGGTGAAGCTCTGATCTCCTCTGTGTGCACGCCTGCAGAGCAGCCGGGGCCGTGAAGCCTCACCGTGAAGAGGTGAACAGCCCTCAGTGTGTGACGAATCCCATCCCCCTGCAGCCGGGGACGTGAAGCCTCACCGTGAAGCGGTGAGCAGCCCTCGGTGCGGGACAAATCCCATCCCCCTGCAGCCGGGGACGTGAAGCCTCACCGTGAAGCGGTGAGCAGCCCTCGGTGCGGGACAAATCCCATCCCCCTGCAGCCGGGGACGTGAAGCCTCACCGTGAAGCGGTGAGCAGCCCTCGGTGCGGGACAAATCCCATCCCCCTGCAGCCGGGGACGTGAAGCCTCACCGTGAAGCGGTGAGCAGCCCTCGGTGCGGGACAAATCCCATCCCCCTGCAGCCGGGGACGTGAAGCCTCACCGTGAAGCGGTGAGCAGCCCTCGGTGCGGGACAAATCCCATCCCCCTGCAGCCGGGGACGTGAAGCCTCACCGTGAAGCGGTGAGCAGCCCTCGGTGCGGGACAAATCCCATCCCCCTGCAGCCGGGGACGTGAAGCCTCACCGTGAAGCGGTGAGCAGCCCTCGGTGCGGGACAAATCCCATCCCCCTGCAGCCGGGGACGTGAAGCCTCACCGTGAAGCGGTGAGCAGCCCTCGGTGCGGGACAAATCCCATCCCCCTGCAGCCGGGGACGTGAAGCCTCACCGTGAAGCGGTGAGCAGCCCTCGGTGCGGGACAAATCCCATCCCCCTGCAGCCGGGGACGTGAAGCCTCACCGTGAAGCGGTGAGCAGCCCTCGGTGCGGGACAAATCCCATCCCCCTGCAGCCGGGGACGTGAAGCCTCACCGTGAAGCGGTGAGCAGCCCTCGGTGCGGGACAAATCCCATCTCCCTGCACCCTTGCGCTGCAGAGCAGCCTCCAGCCCCGAGCACAGCCCCGAGGGTTTGCCCCCTCCCCTGGACCCCAGGGACCAGCAAGAGGATGCAGCGTGTCCGGACAGCACAAAATGCAGATTTTTGTTCAGCAGAGCCACAGCCAGGGCAAGGAGACTCGTTGGAAAGGCAGAAACAATGATGGCATCAGCAATGCCCAGCGCAGCCCTGGCACTCCCAGGCTGGAGCCTGCTTATCCCACGGGGGAAGCGAGGCAGCTCCCGCTGACAGGATGCTCCGGCGTGGGTCTGCCTGCTGGCTGCGTCCCTTGGGATCAGCTGCTGCCGCAGGGACCTGGGAGTAACTTCTTTGTCGGGAAAAACAGTCACACAAACCCATTTTTCTGTGGTTATTTTTTATGGGCTATTAATATATGTTTGGTGTGATAGACCAGAAAGGTTTGCTATATCACACAATTGGGTTTTTTCAGGTATGCAGAAATTCTCAGTTCTGAGTCTTGGCGTGAATAAAATTGATTTTATTTTTAGAATCAAATATTCAAGCGAAATGATTGTAAAATTCTGTGGGGTTTTGTGGATGTCGTACTGAGGGTTTTTTAAACTGTAACAATTAGTAAGAATCTTATGACTGGTGGGGAAATCCACAGCCAGGAAAAGAGCTGGTCACCCTAAAAATGACTTATTTCTGCAGCATAAATATCCTCTCTAGGATTTACAGGTATTTGTGTCATTGCACAGTAACATTTGTGTTGTAATTATGTATCATTATTTATCTACTGTTAAATTAATTGGGCAGTGTTAAAGCAGACTGAAAACAACTAATAACTGCTACTTAGAAAAATATGCAATCAGCAGAGCAATAATTCCCTGCTAAATTAGTTCACTCAAATTTGTTAGATTTTCACTGTCAAAAAGAAAGTCTCCTGTGATCAAAAGAAAGGTAAGACTTGTACTCATATCAATTTACCACTTGTTTTACCTCAACAAAGCTGAAGTATGAACTTTTATTGCAATTCAGTATTTTCTAAGGGAGACAATGAAGGGAGACAACATTGTTTTGTTACTATTTTTTTTCTTATTATAGATAAAGAAAATATTTGATAAATTATGCCATTGCTATTCTAGTTGCCCTCACAGTGTGAAGCATGATTGGAGTTTCTATATTCTTATTTTATGCAGACCTGGATCTTTTGGCATTTCATTAATCTAACCACAGAAGTCATATGCTAGCAGTTCAGCTCTTTACCCTCACAACTTCTATCTCATTCCTTGTCCTTATTGCAAAAGGAATCTGAAACAAACGGAGTTACAGTTTTACTAATCCCTGGAACCTGCTGGGGCCAGGTGGAGCTGCACTCAGGGCTGCTGGAAACTCCCTCATGCATCAAAGCATTAGTTCAGACTGTGGCCTGCATTTCTCAGCAATTATTTATTATACTTTTACTAACTCTGAAGCACAATATTAAAATGCTTCTTTAAAGAGAACCCTGTAAGATTTAATATTAATATTGAGGGTTTTTTCTCTCTCAACAGTACCTTAGTGTGCTCAGCAAAGCTCCTGCTTATGCCCAGGAAATGCTTGTGAAGGTTTAATCATCTTATTTCCCCTGTTTGGCTCTGGGGCTGTTTTCAGGCCACTGCAGCACCGGGGAGCCTGGAACACGTCCCTGCCTATGCCCAGAGGGGGACAAGGGGCTGTCCTGGGGCGAGACCACCTCTGCTGCAGGTGCCCATCGCCAGCCACAGTTTGATCCCTTGCTCAGCCTTCCTCAGGGGTCCTCTGAGCTGCCAAGCTCTAAATATCCCTCCAATCCTCTCCTGGGAGGTGAGGAATGAGGTCTATCAGTGCCCGCTGAGTTTCTAGAGGGAGCCATGTGAGTTGGTCTTGGACTCTTAAGCTGTGGGAACCTTATACCCATATCTACCAGGGAAATAATATTTTAAACACAGAATGCAGAAATGCATTCAGCTATTTCAGCATAGGGAAAATATTGGTATTACTAATAATATTATACAACACTTTATTTAGTCCAAGGGCAAGTTTTCTAGAAACTTGGGTAAACAATCCATAGCAAAAGCTGTGTGCTTTAGCTGGGAGCTGGGCAAGCTGACCTAATAGCTCTTTTCCATTTCTCACCTCTAAAACCCAGTGCAGTCTATTTTTTTTTTTTTTATATGTCAGTGATCAGTGGAGCATCTCTCTGTGCGCTGGAGAAGAGATTGGCTATAACCATCTTGTACTTGCTTTGACATGTGCTTTGTCTTTTTATAAAAAACAAACTTTTAAAATTCATAGTTAATGAGGCCTCAGATTCTTATAAGCAGTTTAATCAGGCTGTGCCAGTACAAGGCACGTGGTTAAACACAGTCTCTTCTCAGCAAGGGCATGACCTGCTACTTTGAAAGCACGATATCGTTTGCTTTTAGGCCTCTGAGTCTTGACTTATGCTTAATCTTTCAATTAAATTCCCTTCAGACATGTGAATTTTGTCAATGCTCATTTCTCCCACACAAAAATCTGGTTACATTCTGTAATGTTTTCTTCAGATCTTCTCTATTCTGCATGGCATTTCCCACCCCCTTTTTTATTTTTTCCTTCCCTCTGCTGGAAGGAAAAGCTGTTTTTAACTGTGCCTGGAGCTTTGTCTTTTGTCCTTCACTCGGGTCTCCAGGACAGCAAATCCCCTCTGCAGGGCAGGCATCCCACCCGAGCCCCTCTGCTCCCCTGGAAGGCCTCTGGGCAGCCTGCTGCAGGCAGGGACAGCCAGGAGCAGGGGCTCCACAGCCAAGGACAGGCACCCCTGGATGCCCAGGTCCAGCTTCTGATTAGGTACAATTTAGAGAATGAGGAGGTGAAAAAAATAGAGGAAACAAACGAGGAAATTAATGCAACCTGTTGAATAAGTGAGATATCAAACAATGACACATCTCTGGGTCATTCCTCAGTTCCTGGCTTCAGTCCCAGGAGTGCAGGGCCACGAGCATGCCCAGGGCTGAGCACGGTGCTGCTTTGCCTCCTTCCCTCCCGTGGCTGGAACGACCAACCCTGGCAGCTTCGGACTCGGCTGTTTCCTGTATTTCATTTTGGGTAGGAGCCCCAGCTGGCAGGTTTAACACACTGCTCTTAAGGACCTGCTACTTCAGAAGTGTTTTGCACATTTCTGCAGCTTTCAGCAGCCGTAAAGAGAACAGTTATCCCTTCTTGAACACAGCTCTACTTTTCTCAGAGTTGGGTTTTGCTGCCCGCTTTTATTCGTCCTCTGAGCTTTGTCACTGAGTAGAGCCACTTACAGACGGAGAACATCAAAGGATGGGTGGTTTTACGTGGTCATGTTTAAGCATATAAATAGCTTTGAAGTTAATACTTTATTGGAAGAAAATGCTTGGTTGGTTGTTGTTTCATCACATCTTAATTACAGAAATTGACCGCTAATGAAATTTCTAACAAAAGTAACGTGGTCTTTGCTTCAAAGGGAGTTTCACACACAGAGTGGGCAGCCAGGGGACAAGGACTAACACAAGGACCCAGGGAGACTGATGACTTCTCCTTTCAACAACTTATTCTGGTAAGAAAATGCTCAAACAGCTCCTTTTCTACCTACACATCCAGGAGCTCATCAGAATCTTGAGGGATCTGGTCCATTATATGTTAAAATAGTCCTTTTAAACTACTCTTTGAGGAGACAGAACTTCTTCTGGTGTGCTGCTGTAGGCATTTCCCAAATTAATGATCGGGGTAAACTCCAGAGTAGGTTTGCAGTGTGAATGCAGAGAGCCTGTCTGTTAACTGACCTCATCCCAGAGACCCGGAAAGATAAAAGTTTTATCATCCCTCCCTGGGGGACTCCCAAGAGACTCACTCAAAGTCTTGTTTTCACAACACACTCAGGTATGAGCCTTGACCTAAAAAACAAAAATCTGTCCTGAAGTCCCAGGGGAATGCAGCAGCACGAACTGGCACGTTTCAACCCTAATTGTTCCTTTTCCAAGCGGGGTGAATACAAGTAAATTCTGCTTTCAGGCAGGCTACTATTGAGGGGGACCTCCCTGCACAGAATAATTCATCCAAATTAGCCACTGCATCTGGTTTCAGTCACACAGCTCTCGATCACTGTTTTACGGATTAAAAGATCTCATCTAAGATTTAACACATTGATTCAATTACTTCAACTTGTGCTTCAAACACCATCAAAGTGTTGATTCTTTTCCCCTAATTCTTTTGAAAGGCTAATTCAGACTGACTCATTAACTAGAGAAGACTGCAAATTTGGATAATGTGTTTAAGTGGAGAAGCTTGATCCATCTTGATTAAAAGATTTTTTGTAGCTAATGCTTAACCTCTGAAGTTCATAAACTGAGCTGCAGTTAATGAGCGTGCTTCATTCTCAAATGCTCAAGCATCCTCCCACTTCTTTTGCCCCCAAAATCAAAAGGGGACATTTCGTGAGCTGAGAAATGCAACGTTTATCCTAATTCAATATCATAATTATTTCACAGCCACTGAAACACCTATGTGCAAACAGCTACACAAATGCCACGAATGACACCAGCACACTGCTTGCTTTGCTGAGTAAATCAGTTCATTAGAAGGATAAACCATTATATTGCCTAATTAGCCATCATCCAGGAAGGGCGTTTTTGTGGAGAGACAGATGGGCAAAAACTGTCCTGGATCACTTGTTCTGAAAAGGCACTGCAAGAAAAACTGATTAGCAAACATTTCTGATACCTTTCCTTGTGTTTGGAGCAGGCAGGGATGTGGAAAAAACAAACTTGGTGCATGACTTTGAGGCACGGAAGGGGATTCTTCTGGCTCCCTGCATCATCAGCATAAATTAAAGAATATATGTGTAAAAACATACAGTCTCGGGGGCTGTATTCTAGGTCACAAACACGAGGACAAACAGCTTCTGAACCTGATCTGTGGTGTTAGGAAAGCTAGAAATTGTGCTTGATTACAACAAAAAGGGATTAGCATGTACAGTGGAGTGCATCTAACAGGATGAATTTTGTGGAGTTCTTTTTACACCAAAATACTTGTTTACTGTAGAACAGCAGTGTACTGTAAAACAGGCATCTGACTGTACTGATCACAGGAGATGTGGGCAATAAAATTGGGTGAAAAAAGTTTTCAAATAATGTTTGTTCAAAGTTTTACGCGTGCAGGAGGTGTTTGTGAACTCAAATAAGACATCTTCTGACAGAAGGAAAATGAAAGTGGGCCATAGGCCAAAAGCTTGCAGAGAATAACTCCCAGCAGCACGTGGCTGTGCACCTGAAGCCAGAAATTTTCTTCTCCCTGGAGAATTTCCCTGGAAATCCCAGAAGAGTTTTGAGCACACCATTCACATTGCTGACCCAGGCACTCAGCAGAGGCAAAGGAACCCTCTGCTCCTCCAGCTTTGTTGAGTCGGCTGCAGGCAGGGGAAAGACCCACAGCTGCCCAGGAGTTTGCCCTGACCTGGTAGGGCCCTCTGAAAGGCTTTTTCTTTGCTAAATCAGTGGTATAGCTGTACTGGAAATGACAGGTTTCCCTGTGGATTTAGGACTGCCAAATGTGCCTGTGTGTGTGACTGCCACAGCAGTGCTGTCTGTGTGGTGTTTGGGGGCACAAAGCACCTCCATAGGAGCTGCCCCAGTGTTCATACACTGAAAACAGGGTGAGCTGTATGACCTGCCACTGGAGCAGCTATCAGAACGTCTTTTTGTATTAGGAAAGGTCTGAGCAAGGAATGAACAATATGTTGCTTGTTCACAAATAATATCCACTCTCTGGCATGTATTATTTGGTCCAGAAATTTTATATCTCAACAGTTAATGCCTGAAAGAAAACAATATCCCTTCAATGTGAGACACTGGGAAATGAAACTGTGGGAGAAATCTTGTGTTTAGAGTTTTGTTTGCTCTTTGGTGCGTATAATTAAGTTTGAATACTTCATATTCAGGCTACATTGAAGTTATCTTAAAAGTCATTTGCAGGTTGCAAAGTCATTTCATCCCAGAGAAAAGGCTTAAATGTGACTTCTGTTTTCTTTTGCTTGGCTTCAGGGAGCAGAGATTCAAAGAGTTTCTATGTAAGTGTCTGTATTTTGGATATTTGAAGCGAAGGGAGATGACACCTGCCTGCTCATCTGGAAACAGAGACGTGGGGGCCACCACCTTGCACAGCCAGGATCTCGGGCTCTCCCAGGGTCACTTCCCTGGCAATCCCTGTACTGGCCTTTGAGTGGTCCTCCCTTTGTTCCCAGCATCTTGTCCTGCTCTCCGAAAATAAAGTAGCCCTAAACTGTGGTGATGTAAGTCAACAGAGCATCAGTGATTTCCACTGAAACCTGAGACCAGGATGTGGCTGTGGAATGCTTAAATTGCATTGACAGACCCATTCAGAGCAGCATCCCTGCCTCCTGCCCTGCTGTGAGGGGGGCTCACAGGAGCAGAGGGTGACAGCAGAGGGTGACAGCACCAGGACATCAGAACCTTGGTCATGGGCCGTTCTGCCATGGGAAAAGAAGCTGCTGTTCATGCAGGCAATAAATCAAAGGCTTTAGCAGCAGCAAGGTCTCTCTGTGCCAGGCAGATGAAAAATTCCTCCCCGCCTTGCTTCTTACTCTGCATCTCAGTGGGGTGAAGTGACAGTGCAAAGATGTACGAGACAGAGAGCTGCTGCTCCGGTCCCCAGCCACCCCACCTCATTCAGGGCTTTTTCTGACAAAGTAGGTTACTAGATCTGTGTATAATGAGGGCAGAGATTGTGCTGCTGCTGCTCTCCCTGTGCTTAGGTCTGCCCCAGCGGTGTGTCCTTCCTGAGGGGGACATTGCCTGCACAGGCTCTGCTGTGGCACCGGAGCTGCTGGGGGCCACTCACCGAGCAAGGACAGGCCCTGACTGCCCCTGCCCCTCCACACTGCTGAGCATGGGCCAGGAGTTTCATGCCAGGGAACCTACCTGGTCATCTAGACCTGAAATCAGAATCCTAGAACCTTGGAATGCTTTGGGTTGGAAGGGACCTTCAAGACCAGCTCATTCCTCCCCCTTCCACTATCCCAGGTTGTTCCAGGTTGGATCCCCATCCAGCCTGGCCTTGGACACTTCCAGGGATGGGGCATTCACAGCTTCTCTGGGAAACCTGTGCCAGGTCCTCACCGCCCCCACAGTAAAGAATTTCTTCTGAATATCCAACCTAAACCTGCCCTACCCTACGTATATTTGTGTTCTGATATGCATTCATAAATACGTACACATGCATTACAAATGTACTTATCCCAGTAACATCACTAGAGAGATGATACTTTCACACTTTAATCTAAGTTCTTTTGCTTATTATGATATAGGACATCCCCGAGGGGTCTATGGAGAATTTTACATATTCATGGAAAAATTGTCTCGCCAACAAACTGTTTCCTGTCTAAAAGATAAGACAAACAGATTTAGAAAGAAAACAGTGGTAATCTGAGTCCAGGCTTGCACAAAGATTTGTTCTGATTTCCAGATTCCCTTGTCAAGATGCTGTTCATTGGATTTCATTGCTGGAAGCCCCACCACTGGCAGCACACAGCTGGAAAGCAGGGAGACAGCTCTGCACAGCTCCTGCCATCCCCCCCAGGGCATTGCACAGCCCCCAGTGCAGGCTGGTGCTTCAGGGGACATATCTGAAGGCAAACCTGTCAGCAGAGCATCCTCCTTCTCCTTTTCATCTTATTTTTAGTCCTTCATTTTGGCAGAACTATTAACTCCTATTCCTATTTATTGTCTTGTGCTTGCTTTGAGGAGAGAGTTGCATCCCACCTCTGCAGTTCTAGGCTGGGCAACACCTGTGGGGGCTCCCTGGGGGAAAGCACCACCAGCCATGGCACAGCCTTTTGGACGTGGCACCTCTCAGTGTGGAGCATTTACAGAGCAAGGCTGGGCACTGCAGCTGCGAGGCAAAATGCAGAGGGTGGTAGCAGGGCATTCAGGGTGCTCTCCTGCAGAGCTCCAGCTTGGGTTGCAAAGATTTGGAAGATGCTCTAAAGCCATTTTCCAAAACCAATACTTAGAAAAGGATTACAAGCCTGCGTGTGCTTCCTGCAAGCAATGGTTTTGTAGCGGTTTCCAAGTCACAGCGAGCCATTTTTTTTCCCCCAAAATGCCACTTTTAACCATGGAGTTGGGGAAAAATGATGATTCTGGTGACTCTGACAAACCTCATCACTGCTGGGTTCCCTCTGCCTGCACTTCATACACACTGCTGGGCTTGATCTAGAGAGAAAACGTCCAGTTGTGCTGTTCACACAGACGTTTTAAACCAGGACCAGTTATCTTCCCTGCCAATACACTATAAATACCTTTAAATATGTCTTCTGAATCCTCAGGGTCAGCATCCTCAGGATTCAACTTTGCCTACTGCTAGGGGCACCCGCCTTGCACAATGACTCTGCAGAAGCAGCGCTGGGGTTATCTGTCATCTCTGGACCTCGTGCAGCACACATCCAGCAGATATTTGTACCCCAAGTCAGCAATCTGAGGTAGATACCATCAGCATGAAGAAAGGAGATGGAATCTGATCTTGTGCAGAGCAGTCATCCTGAATTTGGGAGATGTAGGCAGGGTGTTTGTACAGAGACAGGTCTGAATATGTGATGACTTGCTAAACAGGACTTTCTACAGCTCTCTTGGAGGAACAGGATTAGTAGAGGGATGATTAGACTTGGCTAAAATGCATGTGAAACTTGCTATTCTTTTATTTTCCACATTCCTCTGTGTGCATTGTGCCATCTACATGCCAAATTTTTACTCACTCTGTAGGTTTGTGAGGTACTTGAGTGGAGTTTAGAAAAATGTGAAGGGCTTAATTATATCCTCATTCGATTCGGTGGGAGTTTTGCCATTGATTTAAGTGGGAACAGAGCTGTGAAAAAGGATTTGCATGCATTGATTAAATGTGCTGCAAGGGAAGGTCGAATGGGTGAACTTGGAGAAGAAGGAAAGTTCAGTGTCCTAACGATTATGTCATCCCCATCCCCCTGATATTAGATTTCTCCTGTAAATAAATGTATCCTATAAATAGGCCTTAAGGTTTGTTTTGGACTCACAAATATTGGTGAGGATTTTTGGCTTCAAGGGTGTATGATTAGTTTTGAATCCATAAATATTAATGAGAATTTTTGGCTTAATTGTGGGAATTATTTGGCTTTGCATTTCGGTGGCAGTTTCCTTTTCATCCGGCAACGTAATCCCTGACCTTGTTTTACAATACCAACACTTTAAAAATGGATCTGTCAATATCCACATGGCTGCACTTAAAGGTCTGGAGCAAGTCACTTAGGGCTGTGTGAGTTCCTGCTGTGAAGGATGCAGTGAAAGAGCAGATTAGGGTCGTTAGAGACAGACACAGAGCAAGAAACCAAAGCTGCCAAACTCACAGAGCTTAGTGTGGCACACGGGCCACGGGCTTGGCCGATAATCCTGACACAGCATTCCACAGCTCACCCTGCAACCCCAGGAACTGTGCAATACCTGCCCTGCCACCCCAGGAGCTGTGCCATACCTGCCCTGCCACCCCAGGAGCTGTGCCATACCTGCCCTGCCACCCCAGGAGCTGTGCCATACCTGCCCTGCCACCCCAGGAACTATGCAATACCTGCTCACTGTGCTCTCCCCATCGCTTGTGCCATGGATGCTGTGACCCCTGAGAGGCAATCCCGGAGTGTCTTGCAGTGACAAACCAGGGGACTGGGAAGACGTGTGATGTTTCAAGGTTCCCTCAAAATCTGCTCAGAGGCACTTGGGCAAGTCTCAGTGCCTGACGTGTGGACTTCAGGAGGGAATAGGGTGATGGATCGAAGTTGTGTCGACTCCTTGCATGCAGGTGGGTGCCACCCACCTTGAGTGTGTGTCAGGAACCACCATGGAGCATTCCCTGCCCCTAAACCCTGGCTCTTCATTTTGAAAGAGTTGGGTAGGAGAGGACTGGGGCTGCAACCAGCGAAACCTGGCTTCTCCAAGTTCTTTTACAACAATTAGCTCAAAAAACCCAGGGTGAGAGAGCACCAGTGGCTAGAGAGGAAGGGATGAGCACGATGACACCAGAGAGCAGCAGTGACCTGACTCCTGAAGCACAGGAGCTCCTCTTCCTCCATCAACACATCTGAGGCAGGCAGCAGAGTCCCACTGCTCTTAAACGGGGAGGCGCCGCAGACAGGGCTTGCGTAGATAAACTGATTTAAATATGTTCACGACCTACTTATTTGTGGATGCGTATTCTGAGAATCCTGAAGCACTGCCAGCTCTTTGTCAAGCTTTTGGGAAACACGAGCACTGCTGGAGGTAGCCTGCTGTGTTGTCTGACTTCATTTTCCAGCGTATCAGGCATACAGTGTTTATTCTTCACTGATCCCTCTTGGCAAGTTCGGCTTTGTTTGGTCTGGCTTTTCTCCTAGCGTTGTCAGTAGTCCTCTCTACATGGTCTAACAGCTATATCTACATTACCAAAAATCTCAATATCCTGCTTTTGCTAAATTCCATATAATATATTGATACTTTCATTAATAAAGCACAAGGAACATCCAGGGCTTTAATTAACTGAGTTCAGCTGTCTCTGAACCTGAGAATGGTGCTGCCACAAACCATGCTCCAAATGAAACTAAATTGATAAAGCTGATTACAAATCCAGACAGTCAGAATGAATAACAGCTATTCCAACTTGAAAGAAACATTGTTTTTCTTTTCAGCAGCTTTCATTATATTTGACCATAAATATAAATTCAAAACCACATCTATACCTACCCAAATAGGGCCAAATCCTTTTTTGCCATTCCTGGGTACGTCCCAGTTTGTAGCTTAGAGAACGTGGGCACTTCTAATCCTTGATGAGAATAACCTTGATTTTCCTTCTGCCCCCATTGTGGCTTCAATTGTGCTAATGCAGCTGCCAGGTTCGGGCAGGAGAGGATTTCACTGGAGTCAGGCAGCTTTCACAAAATTATCTGGGAACAGGATTAGCCCACCAAGTGGAGATAACTTGGGGCACATGTTAATCTCGTTGAAGGGTTACTCTTGCTTTAACTGGCAGCTGGATCTTCACTTCAGAACTACTGAGGGTGCAATGACAAGGATAAACAGCACCACAGGACCCGGCTACAATTTCTGACTGGCTGGACTTCATGTGAGCTCAAAATCATGTCCACATTTGTGGAAAAAAGCTGTTGAAAAGAGAGTATTAACATTGCCATTGAATGGACAAAGGAACAGCCCTGTGGGGACAGGCTTCTGACAGCTTTATTTATAATCTTTCTCCAAACAGACCCTGAGTCCTCTCCACAGCTGAGTGTGAGGTAACATATGAGACATGAATTATGCTGGGTCTCTCGTGGCAAATCAAATCCAATAAGAAACACGTTAGAATGCGAACCTACAATTTTCATACTCTGTTTAAACCCTGATGATGTTCTTTTGTGGGATTTTCTGGGTGACTTGTAATCTTTAGCGCAGTAATCTGCAGCAGCAGAAGTTGCACATGAGCCACTGTACTTTGAAACTGATTCATCACATTGCCTGCAGCTCCGTGGTAATCTCTCACCGCGGGTAATTAAGATGTCCTGGACGGAGCTTCAGAAGGACGCATGGCAAATGGAAAGAAGAGAAAAATTAGAGCAAGAGGTTCACTGATCATAGCTGATGCTAAAATATCTTTTTTTTTTAATGGAACAATTTATTTTCAGGTTTATAGCAGTAGCTGAATTAATCAGCTGCTTGTGGCTGCCTTTGCATGCAGATTCCCAGGGACAGCAGACACAGCCCACGCAGGCAGGGTGACCACACTGACTCCTCCCCTGATAACCCAGCACCTGCTCTCTTTAAGGTCTCTGTTCCATTAAATTTGCATTTTCCAACTTATCATTTCTCTTTCCATTCCTGGTGATATTTTAATTTTTAACACTCAGCCTTCCTACTAAAATTGGCAACTTCTGCCACAATAACCTGGCAGAGTTCAGAGTCAGGAACTTGCCACTCAGCATGGAAAGAGATGCAAGAAATGGTTTTACCAGCAAAGTCTCCACCCATGTTAGTGCTGCAGCAGGCAGTTGCTCTCCAGCAACTAAATACCCATTTCACAACGAATGAATGGGCTTTTCCAAGGTTAGGCCCTCTCTGTTCTTCTGAGCAGAACCGGAAGGTGAAATAACTGAGTGCTTTAATAGTAACACACAGGAAGACAAAATAGGACTTTCTCATTTTGCATCCCAGTTCCTTGATGACAATATGTTTAAAAGCATCTGTGAAGCAGGCTGTGAATCAAATAAATATTCAGCTGGAGAAACAAATTAGGAACAGACAGTTCCAGGCTTAACCAGGCATGCAAAGCCCTCCATTGATGTAGAAATTAGAGATTTCCATAGTCAGCTGAGCATTTCCCAAAGAGTATCTAAATGTTTCCCAAGGTTAATTTGAGAGTAGAAATGATCTATAAATCATTACGATGTGGTGAGTAGATAAATCAGACAAAAATGGTGGGATTTTTAAACTGCTATTTCAGATAGTGATAGCTGCATGCTAGGTAAAATTGTAAAATGAATTGTTTATAAAGGCATTTGTACTCTGAAGGAAAACTAGAATGGAAAATTATTCCACTTGGGAGTTTTTTGTTTGGGGAGTCTTTTTTGAGTGTTTCTGGGTCTTTTTTAATGAGATTGTTGAATCAATTTTTATATGTGTCCTAGCACCAGCCTTTCCAAAAGCCTGAGCTGAACACCAGGAGTCAGTGAAGCAATTTTACAGAATTCATTGGGCTTTTGGTCAAACCCAGGACATGGGCTCATTCATGTTTTCTTGGCTTTAATTCGAGTCCCTCCTGTAGCTGACAGTACAGAGGTTACAAAATGCAGTTGTGGAAGCATCAGTCCTCGCCTTCCCCATATAGCTTGTTCTGGGTGAAATGGCTGGATTTTGTCATGGAAAAGTTACCTTTCTTTTGTGTCTTCTCTGTTTCTTTCAAATACATTTGAAGGACTTTCTTGCTCCAGAATATGCTGTCTCTAGTCTAGAAGATCTTTATTTTAAGTACAATAGTCAGATTGATGGTTCTTTTACCTGAAATGCCCAGTGGCTGCTTTAATTAATGCTCTGCAAGCATTTCCTCAGGTGGGGTTGGGATGTGCAGAGCGTGCATGGCAGTGATTGCCATTCATGGAGGAAAATAAGCCCAGATTTGCTCGGTCTGAGGCCCAGCTGGCAGAGCTCAGGTAGGGCTGACACTTACAGGTAGGCCTGGGTGTTACTGCCCTGCACGGATTTTGCACTCTCTGCTGTGCTCCCTGCAGCACCTGAGCTTGTACCTAAGCTAGTTCATCTGTAACTGGAGGGTTTTTTCACGTTTTGGTAATTTCTTTACAATATTCTCTACGGACTTATCTGTACACAAATTCTCATTTTCACAGGAGAAGCCCTGGGCTGCTATGAGCTTATCACAGCATTCCCGTTATTTGTATTTATAAACAAATTACTGCAAGTCCATTAAGTTCTCCCACACCACAGTAATGGCATGGTGGTGATTTATGTTTTAACTGTAACAGCAATTCACCAATTGACTGGAGTATTTCTTGTCATGAATATTTTAATGAGAGCTATAGACTTTATCTCTGGTGAAAGAATATAATTTTCAGATGTCTGCTCTTGCCAGATGACGTAGTAGAACAGAGGCACAAACTGCTCAAATGAACCAATGTCTGATAGACTGATCAGGAAATTACCCTGTAGCTGCTTTATTTCATATTTCCTTGCTGCCAGACATTTGCTAAGCTGATGACCTGATTGACAGGTAACACTTCACGGCATTTGTAGGTTTTTTTGAACAAAGATCAGGGAAATAAAATAACGAAGAGAAATACATTTACTGCCAGCAGAAAATCTGAAGGAACGGTTTGCATGCTCTTCAAGAGCTGTGTTTCCCAGGGAAAAGGGCAAAGGCAGGGGGAATGAACTGATCTGAATATCCTTTGTAACTTCTCCTATTTGAACTGTCAAAATGGAGGCAATCATTCAGAACTAACCCCTGGCTTGAGGGGGTTTTATATGTTAAAAATCATAGTTTTATATGATAAAAATGATACATGATAAAAAGTTTTATATGTTTTATATGATAAAAATCTTCAGAGTACATGGGCAGAGAAGTACCAGGGGTCAGCTAGATATCCTCTCTGGGGGAGGAAGGAAACAAGGAGGGATCCTGAGGGACAAGGTTTTCTTCTAAGGGTGATGTTTCTGGAGAGGGATGACTAACCTGTTCTAAGCTATCTTGGTAGACATAAGCTGGACCACAACATTTTTTGCATGTCCGTGTAAGCAAGGTCCATGAGGGCTTCACAGAGGTGTTGTGGGATATCAGGAATTTATCTTTGTCAAGAACTTGGGAGGATTTTCTTCCATTTGTTTGTGTTCTGGTCACCAGAGTCTCTCTCAAGGAGCTGAGGACACAAATAGCCTCTAACCAGAAAGACTTTTCTTTCCTCCTGGTTCCTGCTAAAGGAATTCCTTCTCCTTCACGGTTGCAGGGGATGAAAAAGGACGACAGTAAAAGTGAGTGGGAAGATGGATAGCTATCATTGTAAAGTGTTACCTTCTGAGTCACACAGCCCTCGTGGGAAAGGAGAGCCTGGGAGAGGAGAATAATTTCTTTAGTTTTAACTGAATGGTTGAGATTATAGCAAGAGAAAAAGATAGTCACTGTCAGCAAGCAGAATACCTGTCCACTGCAGGGGAGGAGAGGAGAGCAGCAATCACATACAGCCAGCCAGGTAATTGTCACATGATTATAACTCCAGGTCTGTTTTGGGTGTTGCAGATTCAAACTGGTGATCAAGGCGTGAAAGCTCCAAGTGTCATTATCAGCCCTCTGAATCTTAGCACAGCTCCTTGACACCCACCTTCTCTGCAGTGGCTGACAGTGCACTCCTGAGCATCTGTTGTTAGCCACGCTAATAGGAAATATTTACAGGGCTCACAAACAGGTTGGATTTTAAAATTTTGAAGTAGGATGAAAAAAAAAAAAAGTGAAAGGAAATGAAAAAGGACTGATTTGCACATGAATGTATTTTTTATCAGTTTTCAGGCTTATTGGATGACGGCATAAAAGATTAAAAATATCCTTACCCACTGAGTGAGAAATGTATGTTATTAATGCAGATAAACTTAATTGAAGCTAGATGTCAGGCATTTAAAATATATTTCTGTAGAGGATTTTTTTCATTCTTGTTGAGAAGCCAAAATTCATCATGCTTGTACTTGATGTTCCTAAAGCTGGAGAGGAAGGGAAAAGTGTCCCAATAACCTCCTGCTCTCTAGAAAGAGGGGGAGCACCACAGGTATTTCTTGGATGGAGGCTGTCTGGGTGCCTGGGCTTAATTTCTTGCTGTCTCAGAGTCTTGTGTGATCAGTCTCCATGTCTGAGTGGGTATGTAAGGTGCTCCAGTGACAGACAGGTGGGAGCTAGAAAAAGATAAAGTATGACTAGATATTCAGGTTTTAAACGTTATTGTGAGAAAGGCAGGGGTTTAATATTAGGTATAAAAAGAAAAGCAGATAAAGCAGGGCTTAATTTTTTCCTTACCCAACCCCTTTGAGCAGACCTGTTGGATTTCAGGGAAATATCTTAAAGTTTTGGAGCCAGAATGTCTTCAGATTTTTGAGCCAGCCAGAGTTTTAGCCAAGAGATAGACAGGACAGACAGTAACCGTCTGGTTACCACTGTGTTGATAGAAATTATCAGATCATTGAGCTGCATTCCCCTCCCTCAGAGTATCTGTGAAAGTCAGCGTTGACTGATCTCCTCCTTTGTGTGGTGCATTCAGGTTAGGTTCAGGCTCCCAGGAGTTTGTTTAAATTAAGAGGAACCTGAATAGGCATATTTAGGTCTGAAACCTGACAGCCAAACATTCATTAAACAAGTGTTTGTCCTAAACGGATGGGCTTCCTTATGCAGTGGTAAATAAAAATGTTAAACTCTATTAACCCAAATGAAAATCACCCTCCCTCCTCCACAGATGCATTAGGGCTCTCTGTTGTGCCTTCATTACCTGGTTGCTTGAGCTGTTGGGATTTTCTCCAGACCTTCATCAGATGTTAAACACAGGGCTTCATTTTACCCATATTGAGATAACTGCAGCGTGCCAGCTCCCACACGGGCAAGACTGAGAGCAGCTTTGTGCTTCATGCCTGACATCATTAAGTGCTGAAAACTCTCACACATTTGTTTATTCACAGCATCATGACATGCCATGTCCTGTGAATAAGCCTGTTTGGGCTACAGCCCCCAGCCTGGAAACAGGACTTGCAAAGTGATGGAGAAAGCTGGAGGAATTGGAAATAAGTTAAACACACAAGGTCTTCCAGGATCATATGAGCCAGCAGGTTCCCATCTCTCAGCTTTGGGGCTGCAGTATTGAGGGTAGAGGAGAGGATAAGCCCTTGCTAGAGGTGCCACAGAGTGCTGGGAACTTTGACAGGTCTCCCGTGGTGTTTAACAGAGCTGGGCAGTGTCTCCTGGGCTTGTGTGTGCCCATGTTGGGGGCTGTGCTGCTCCATGGGCCAGGCGCCACTGGGAGAAGAAGAAAAATTGGACTGTGGGATCCTTGAGTTATGGTTTCCAACATTTAGAGGGTTAATACTGAAATGAGTCAATTCTTTCTTTCCTAGTTTTCCAGGTGTTTAATTTTTGTTAACATCAGATTTGTGGAAGGGTCCGAGGCAGCGCTGGGCTGAGCACACCAGGGCCAAACCTCCACAAATCCATGCCGTGCTCTGACCCTCCAAACACCTCTCTGGCCCTTCAAGGAACAGCAGGTTCTGGAAGAAACACTACAGAAAATGTCAGTACTGAAATCCTACAGAAATTTCGAGCAGTAACAGGGAAAGAGAGGAAATCCAAGTGGGTCACGATCCCATGGGTATCTTGGGCAAACAGGCACTGCTCTCACAGATTTGTGGCATAACCACCTCCGAGTTTATTTCATTTGCTCAGCTCAGAATTGAAGCTGCACCAAAACTTCCACACATAAGCCCATGTGAGCTCAGGGCTCCTGTCTCTCGTATTAGTCAGTAATAGGAAACTGAACAATGGAGCATGGATTAAAAAACAACCATGAAAACCATTGCATTTCAGCACTCCCTAAATGCTTGCAACTGCTATTTTTCTTTTTGCATGAGAAATGTTTCTCTGAATTGTGACAGTTGAAGTAATCAACAGCTCCAGCACTAAAAATCAGGCAGCTAAACCAGAAAATTGGGTGCAATTTGTAATCTGCACAATGTGCAGAGTCTTCTGCCAGAATACATTTTCCGGAGAACATTTATTTGGGTCAAGTCCCCCAACCTGGGATTCCTCAGCAAGTTTTGCCCAGCATAAAAAAAAACATTTCTGCATTTAGGCAGAGAGGTGCTGCAGAGAGGCACCAGCAAGGCCCTGTCAATCTTCACTTGCAATGAAGTGTTGAAAGACAAAAGATAGACTGTGGAGTGTTTCAGGAGAGAGACACTGAGACATCTGCACCCTCACAACACTGACAGAGCCCTCTGCAAGTCAAAAAGGGGTTGTTCATTCTGGGGAAAAAAGGCTTTTATCCATTAACAGTGTTTCTGATCAGCTTTCTGTCCCCTCTGTCATGTTGTATTGACTCCTTGCCAGCAGCTGAAGCTCTTGGGCCCTGCCTGTAGCACCCACCTGCACACTGCACCCCTGCCCGTGACAAGCTGCTCCCAGGACAGCTTCAAAGGGGCCACTTGCAGTAGGAGTTGTACAGCAGAGCTGAAAATAATGGGAAACAGAAACCCCTATTTTGCCATTAGAATCCTGGCAAATCCTTTTGGTATAGAAGGCAAACCACACAGGGTAGAGTCATCGCTCAAGAAATTGGGGCAGTGTGTTTGAGGAAAGAATTAAACCAGTCTGTACTTTCCAATGCAAGGCAGCTGATTGCTGAGTAGATTTCCCCTCCGTGCTGTGCTGCTCAGGGAGAGTGAGATACAGAAATGTGACCCAGCTCTGTTGGGGTGAGACTGCACCTGAAAAGCAGGGTTTTGATGATTTTTGCATCTTTTGATGATTAAATCAGTGTTTAATCATAAACCCCACAAAAATCAAAAACCAAACCAAAACGCCAAACAAAAACCCCAAACAAACAAAAATCTCCCAACAACAAAACAACCAAATCCCTCCCCCCAAAAAACAAAACCAAAAAAACCCAATAAAACCCCACAGTTTTTCATTGAACTGGAAAGCTAACTATTTACTGTGATCCAAGCCAGAGTGCTCTAGAAGTTTTGTAGATAATCTAAGCCACTCTGTGGGGACATGCTGGCTGTTTTCTTCCCATTTGGCTTCCACCACTGCGCTTCACGTCTCATAGCACCATGCATTTGTTAAATCATACCCCACATTTGTGTTAGAATTCACAGCTGCACCTCTGTGGTGAGCACATCTGCAGGGACCTCTCCCACAGCCCAGCAGTCATCCCTCTCCTTCATCTCTAAAACTCTCTCTGCTTTGGCCACATCACTGAGCCCAGCTTTTCTGATAGATTCACTGCTTTATGATGTGTGTGTGACCCCCGTGGCCCCCTGGCAGCCCTGCACCACCCCATCAGTTTGCAGTCGCTGCTCTTTCCTCTTGTACACAAAGCTGAATTCACAATTTCTGCTGCTGATATGGAGAAATGCCTGTGTGCCCCTGCTCTGGTAGAGAAATGAGTGTTTCACAGTTATTTTAATGAGCACTGGCAGGTTAACCTGGCAGGTTACAACAGGTAGTAATTGTCTGCTGTTACATGGTGATAACAACGTGACCACAGTGTAATTATGGTAATAGCATCACAACATTATCTTAGTATGCTGAGGTCAAATAAGGCCTGGATTTCCTTGTCCTGGAGGTAATTTATGAATTATGAATTGCACCTATGAATTGCACCGTGAGGCAATGCCATGGGGATTTTGCAGCTCAGGCAATCCTGAGAGAAGTTTATGAGTGCTCACATGTGATGAACATTTGCAGTAGCTGAAAGAACACCTGAACTCCTTGGCATGTGCAGTAATTGATCCCTAGGAAAAAAGCTGGTCTAATGCTGTGAGTAATCTATGCACTTTTCTTTTGGTCCTGTGAGGCCAAGGGCAGAGTGGGACCTCACTGCAGATAAGAGAGAAAAAGTGCCTCAAAGTCAATAAGAAAGTCCCAAGAAATTGGACCCTGAATTTTTTATTTTTTTCAGTCCTGATCACATAATCCATCCTTAATTGGAGATGTCACAACTGTCCTCCAAGTTTCAGTTGAAAATGCCCTCCCCTCCTCCAGTGGAGGCGGAAGGGACCATCTCCTTGCAGCACAAACGCCTGTGGGGCAGCTCTCCAGAATCAGGGCCCAATTAGCTGCACATAAGCTAAAGAAAAAAAGCTTTACAAGATGTGCCAACACTGCGGTAGCTAATTGCATGTGACAGTGGACTAATTGTGTTGTGCCTTTAAGCAAGTACGGTACTTGAATGGAGATGGTGACTCCAGTTTTGCTCTCAACACAGCCTGGGGAGTGGATAATTTAGCTGGGCAAACCTCTCTGCAGTGGAGTGGCACCAGGCTGCTGGTTCCTTCCAAGCCTGGACCATCCAGGAACACCTGGATCATCCAGCAGCCCCCAGTCAGCCCAGCTCAGCTGCAACAGCTCCACCTGGCAGGGGCAGGAGCACATCAAATATTTGTATTGTTACTCCAGATTTTATTGCAGCCAGTACCAAAATAAGGTTTTGTTTTCTTTACCTGACATAACACAGTTTTTTCTTGGTGGGTTTTTTTTTTTTTTCATGAACATTCTCCAAAGAAGGACTTTCATAGGTACTGACAAATAAACCTAGGAAAACGAGATCTCCTGTCATTCTTCCCACCACAGGAGCTCTCTGATCTGACTGATGGCCTGGCTGAGGCTGCTGATAAATCCTGCTGCCCAGATGAGCCCCAGGTGACACTGTGGGTTTACAAGAGCTCTGAGCCCGTTATGAATGAGCCCAGTGCACGGAAAGAGGGATGGTCAGCTGAGGGAAACAGGATGTCACAGGGGTTTGCAGGTGGCAGGCTTTGTAACTCCTGGCAGCACTTCTGCAGCTGTCCTTGCCCTGAAGCAAAGGAATCCAGTGCAGGAGATTTTCCTGGTGACTTAGGAAAAAAAAAAATTCATCAAACTAAGTCAGCAAAAGCCCATGGATCACACTGACATCCCTCTACAGGCACAAAGCATTGCAGGCATCTGGGAGGCTCAGAAGGAACTTTGTAATTGAATACCTCTGCCCATCAAGTTAGTGAGCAGAGATGACATCAAACTTCAGGATTCGTGATATTTCAGAGAAGGATTGAAAAAAAACCCAGATGTGTAACACCTAATAAGCTGTGTGCCACTGCAATGTCAAAGTGAGCATGCAGTATTAATGATACTTAAAAATGTACATATACATTCAATTCTGATACAAGTGGTAAATCATGTGATAAAACAAAGCAGAACATTTTACCTGCTAGGTTTGAAATGCAGTTGGAAAGGAATTTACTACAGGGTAGCCTTTAGTAATAAATGGTAGAAGGAAGCACATCACTCACAAACGTTCCTTTGTGAATGGAGTGCTTTCATTTACGAAAAGGTTACTGTGGTCAAAATGATCTATTCTGCACAGCAGAACACAAGCACTGCTCTGGAGGATTTCAGTCTTTCTGGAGAAAAGAATCATATTATAGCATAGGAAACTGCCCTCGATCTGACAGAGAGGTCACCTCTGTGGGTATTTTCCTAGAAAAAAATTATTGTCTGCTTGCCATCAGAGTTACTCAAGTGTCTCTCAGACTGCAAAACTCCCAAATCCTTAACAAAATGAGCTATATGGTTTATTATCATTCTCACTTCCTAAAGTTATATCCCAAGGATTTTTCCCAGCTTTGTAAGATTGATTCCAAACTATTAATGATATTTTTCCCTTTTTTTTTTTCAAACTCTTACTGTTAGGGTTTGTGCCAATGCACTTGATGATTTTTACTTTTTGCTTCATTGCAATTCAGTAATTGCTGCAGCAATGCTACAATAAAGGTATAGAAAATTATGGTTTTCATCTAAGAAGAAGATTCTTTAATCATTGACAAATTTTTGATAGAAAATAATAACAAATTCACATGAGGTAAATAAATTTTGTGTTATCAGTAAATATTAAAAAGTATAATGCAATGATAGTTCTTGTGAAATGGCAGATGAAGCATAGCTGTTATAAGAACAAAGCAGAGTGACTGTACGGATGCACATGGATTTGTTTTGGCTGTGAGGACTCCCCAGCCGAGGCCAGGGCTCTCTCGTGCCAGGGGTTCAAACACAGAGCAGGCTGCTCTGGGTGGGGACAGGAAGGAAAACCTGACAAGAGGCAGCAAAGCCAGCGAGGTGCTGGGGCCACAGGGCGGGGTTGGTACAGCAGCCCAGGCTCTTGCATCCTCCTCCATCCTGTGTTTGTTAATTTATGTCTAAATAACCTTTTCCCCCTGAATTTTGGCAGAACAAGCCTCGCTCCTCTCCCTGTGAAAGCACGGTTTTATCGGCGATGGCTCCCCAGCACATCTCAGATGAGGAGCCCCGGGGCCTCCAGGCTGCTGCAGGAGCCGAGGGCTCCCGTCCTTCACCCGGAGCTCATCCTGCTCCACAGCCCTGCAGGTGTGTGGGAAGCAACTCCACAAATACCTTTTTGCATAGAAATGAGGAGCTATTTTAAAATTAGATTACTATCATAAAAAGCATCGCTGCTGCTTCTCATCTGTTCTACCTTTCCACTTACATTCTTTTTATTGCTGTTAAGCTCCTTACCATGCCAACGTCTTTTAGGTTCATGATTATAAAATATTTAAAAATATCCAAGCTGTACTGAGTGATAGCAAGTGGAAAATAATAGACTCTAATTTGAAAAATGAAAAGTGGCTAATGCATTATTTAGAGAAACATGTTGCTTACTGAAAAAAAAAATTTGCTCTCCTTTATGGCAGAGTCTGGTCTTCTGCTGTTTTATTATCTGATGTATTTTACCTCTACATGGCACATTTTATCTCTATAAACATAGATGGGGTTTTTCCCAACAACTTAAAGCATCCAGAAATGGGCCTTTCATTTAGAAGAACACGAAATTGAAACGAGAATAAATACCTGCTGATGTAGCTGTCTGGTACCAAATCACATCACTCACAGCCTGGCTGTTCTCATGCTCTGTGAAGACTCTGATGCTTTTTGTATTTAGGCAATCTCCCTTTGCTTTTCTCAAAAAAAAGGCCTTATCCTGACAAGGCTTGGCCCTTTCTGGAGCATTCAGGTACCCTACTGCACTCATTCCAGCTGGGAGGAGAAGGCTGGATTTAAGGAGAGGTTTGGCACGTCACTCACCAACCTCGTTCCTGGTGTTTGTTCACCCTAAATAAACCCAGGGATGAAGCTAGGAGGAGCTGCTCAAAAGCCACCATGGCTGCACAGCAACTTGCTGAAGTTGCAATAGTGTAAAATAAGTAGGAAGTTCAAATTAAGGTGATGACTCTTTGGGTTTTATTTATTTATTTTAACAGACGTAAATACCATTCTTCTTCCATAGCCATGCAAAGCAAAGATGGGTGGGAAACGGCACTTGACAGGAGTTTCCCTGCCAGCACATCTGTGATTGCTTTGCTCTCATGTGTGGGATGCAACCCTTGGGAAAGAAAGAGGGATGAACCTCCTCCCCTGCGGGCCACAGGCAGCACAGGCCCGTGGTGCCAGTCAGGGCGCCTCACCCCGTGCCCCTGAGCTGCACAGGGATGCAGCTCTCTGAGGGACCCACGGGATGTCCTGCAGTCCCCTGCTTCTCCTCCTTGGGAGAAGCACCAGCCTCAGCTCCAAGCTCTTTAGTGTGTGTTCTCCAAGAAGATTAATGTGAAAACCAGGTGCAGCTGCCAGTGATAAATAGCACAATGTGTTCAGACACAAACCTCAATCTCCATTATACTATTTTTAAGAGGTCTATTAGCAACGTAAGCACTCGTGGAAATAGTCTTACATTTTGCATGTATCCCTGAATAGATCCCAGTGACTTTGTGCTGACACATGTCTTTGCACCCAATCATGAAATTCAGTGCAGGATTTTTTTTTAACCTTAAATTAAATTAAGCTCATCTGTTTCAGAGCGCTTGTCTTTTATGACGTTACTTCATCTAAATCCAGATCCCAAAGCAAAAAGGGAATTTTAAATTCATTATTAGAAACCCAAAAGGAGGCTTTTAAGAAGGTCCTCAGTGTTAAAAATTGTAGTTTTAGAGTTCTGCAGAGAGAATCGATGTCAGGCTACAGCACAGCAAGTAACAAATACCCACTGCATTTCATTTCAATTAATTACTCAGACAAAATCTATCTAATTTCTTTCCACACTGCAGACTATTTCTCCCCAAAGCATTGGCTTTGTTGAAATCACGGACATCCATTTGGAAATCCTTCATAAACTAGTATGGCCTGCTCAAACCTGAGCCAGAAAATACAACATCATATAACAAAAATTCCACAGCTGGGCTTCTAGATTTTGCAGCCGCTGTTGGATTTGTATTGAATTCAGAGGAAATAAAAGCAGACATTGTCCCTTAATGGGCACTTATGGTGAAAGTGCACAATTAAACAGCAAGGCATGCTCTCTCCCATGCTTGTAGATAATATTTATCCTCTCAGCATTGCACAGAAACTTTAAGGCTGCTTGATGGAAGGCAAATGTGCACCTCCAGCTCCTTCCCTGGAGATTCAAACAGGCCCTTCGGCTCTTGCCAAGCAGGACAGGCTGCTAAAATATTTGATGCATTTACGCCTCCTCAAGAATCCTATTTTTTTCTGTAATTGAAACTGTATCTGAAATTGTTTGGATGGCACATAATAGTGGGAAAAGCAGTACTAGATGCAAAGAAGAGAATGCAATGCTAACGTGAGATGAGGCTGGCTCTGGGTCTTGTAATAATATACATCATTAGCTATCCTAACTGACATAAATGAGAGAATAAAAATGCTATTTCTCTGTAATAGTTGAAAGAGGAGAAAATACCATACTTTTCAGGAGCTTCTGTACCTTTAGGCAAAACAGCTTTTTAACGCTTTCCCTCGGATTTGATATTAGTTTTTTCCCCATTACATGGCTTAATAAAAACAAGGTTCATGTGCCACTGAGCAGCACAGTTCCAAAATGCTTTTATGTCAAATAAATTAATAGCTTTTTAGGTTCCCATCATGTACCTTCATAAGCAGTGTCTTCCCTGGAAATTAAATGGAGGTGAAGAAGCAAACTGAGAAATCCTGACTGAGCTGGGCAAGCAGCTGAAAAACAGAGGTTCAGTAACAGCTTAGAAAAGGCCAGAGGCTTGGGGAAACTGGGAGGTGAACTTCATTCCCAAGCTGCTGTGGCAGATTAAAAACAGTAAGCAAGCAGGCAGACTCAAAAGGTGTGGGACCACACAGAACATGGGGATGGGCAGGGGGACAGGGCAGAATTGTGTGAGAGGGATCTTCATGGCTGGGAAAATCAGAGACCAGGAAAAAACAAATGGCATTTCTCAGCAACACTAACACAAGGCTGCAAGAGAGAGTTAGGGATGTTTCTGCATTTGGTTTTCAGTAGCAATCTCCAGATAATTCCTAATAGAGAGTAAACTAAAGTAATTAATTATACAGATATGAAAGGGTAGAGAAATGAATAGTAGAGGAACTGGTTCTGTCAGCCATTAGAACAGTTCAAAACGTTTTGATATAAAATGGTCATTTTAATTTTGGTTCCATCCAAACAAAGCAGATATTTCAATTTATTGTAGTTTCTTTTATTTTGGTTTTGGTTTTGGTTTTGGGTTTGGGTTTGGTTTTGTTCGGGGTTTTGGGCTTTTTTTTTTGGTTGGTTTTGATTTAGGTTTTGGTTATATTTTTGTTTTGCCAGACTATTTCTCGTTCTGAATATCCCAATTCAGAGGAACTCAAACCATCTTGCAGAACTATATCAAATCATTGAAACCTCCATGGTTGTGAAACACATCTCAGAAAGACACATTTTAATAAGGGTTTTGGTTCTGGATATTAAGACTTGGAACAGCCAAAGTGATGTAACTGAAACAAATGTTTTCCACCCAATATTCTGCAATGAGACCAGATTTTATGACTGGAACTTTCATTGGAATGGAAGCTCTAAGTGGTGCCCAGTTCTGCAGTTCCAATCACGTGCCTGCTGTTCAATATTTGCGGTCAATTCCATGCTGCATTTTGGACTCCATTCGTTTCTGATTTTAATCTCTCCCAAGCCTTTTATAGTCCTTTAAAATACTTCTTTGGGTATTTAATTCCTCTCGTGGTTCCTGAGTTTCACCGTGGTGGCTGTGGTGAGATGGCAATGCCCCAGGATGAAAAGGCAGTGAGATCCAGACCATCCTTGCAGGAGCAGGACACTCCAGCCCTTCCTATTTCCCTGCTTGTGGCAGGGAACAGCCACTGAACTGAAAATACCAGCCCTAAGTCAGTGGCAAGCTGTGGGCTGACCACTGTAACTGTGGTGGGTGCAAGTGAGGAATCACATCTCTGGGAGTCAATAAATGTCATTAAGGGTCTTTTGTTCTCATTTATGTGACAGCTAAGTGTGTGATCCCCCCGAGTGTGGGGAAACAGGATCAGTGATGAACTTCAATCCACACAATCACTTCTTATGTGTGACATAACCTTGGCTATTAGCTCCCAGATCAATCAATAACCTATTATCTCGTGAGCTAAGAAATAAATACTGCCTCGGGCCACCATTAATTAGAACAGCCAGGGAGGTATAGACCAGAAGATGTGTGATGTTGTTGTTCCTGACCATTTGAACCACAGAATGAAGCTGAACTGAGAGGATTTGCTTTAGATTTTTGTTAGTGGGTGGGGTTTTTTCCACTTGTTGGTTTGGGGGTTGTTTGAGCAGGAAAAATGAATCTTTTTCTGAGTCACTGGCCCACAAGCCATTCAGTTTCTCCACAATGTGAACTTCTTGTCCCCTGCTCTGTATTTTACTGCTGTGAATTCACCATGTACTTAATGACAGACACACGAGCAGTTGCAGCAGGATGTGACCTGATGCAAACACAGTCCAAAAAGTTGGCTGGTTCACCTTTGCTTGCAATATTTACCAAAACCACTGACCACTCCTGCATAATTAAATAAGTTAAAGATACAGCATTTGTGTATGTGCTGCACATTTACAGAGCTTCGTCAGTGGTCAGCAAAAGCCTTGAGCTGTACAGCTTTTGGTCGCTTTTCTAAACATTTTCTCTTGAACATGATTTATGGGGCAGTTGTTGCAAGATGAAGCCTGGAGAAAGCACATTACTCACAGGATCAGGAACAATTCTTTGAACAAAATCTCCCCATGTGTGACAGAGCCAAGAGCCGGCTGCCCTGCCACTGATCAGAGAGCTGTGGGCTGGCAGCAGGCCCGGTGCTGGGACAGGGCTCTCACACTCCCCTTTCCCAGGCCTCTATCCCAGCAGAGCCCACCCTGGGGCTTGCCACACTTGCCAGTTTGAGGTGGTTCGTCAGAACTGGTGATTTTGAGCTACCCCTGTGATGGCTGTTGAGTTCGTACATTTAAGTCCTTTTAGGTGTCAGCTACAGATCTAAGAGCATCTAGGGACACATCTGGATGTTCTTGATCTTGGCACAACTTTCTCTGAACTCAGCTTTTAGGTTTCATAAGCAGTACTAAATTCTTTATATGTAGATTCTTTCTATTTCTTTATGCTCTATATCAAGGGCAAATGTAAAGTGATTTTATTCTTTTTTAATCTGTCAAGTCAAGGTACAATTACTGCAAACTTTGCTCTATGTGCACCAGCTAATAAAGATTAAGTTTATTACAGCACTGCACATTTTCTAAATGAAAGTATTCCCTCCTGCTCATGAAGGTCAATCTTTTTTCAGGATCAGGGGAGGAAGGGAACAGCTCAGGTGGGGCTGACCCACACCGAGTCACTGGGACATCTAGACCTGGCTGGTCTGGGCACACAATTTCCACAGTGCCAGGAAAGGTAGGAAGCTCTGTCTGACATTGTTTACACACAAGTGTTTGTGTAGGCATTGGGAAACAGGGATCAATTCACCTAAATATGGGCAGTCCCACTAACAACAATATTTGGGCTTAGGGTTGAAACAAATTCCATGAGGTGCCCGAGCTGGACACAGCCTGTGCTCTGCAGACTTAGAGCTGGTCAATGAGCAGCCCTGGGTGTGGAGACTCGGTGGGTTCTAGGCTGCCTAAACATGACTCCTTCACTACTCTTTAGTTGCTTTGAACCTCTGACCCTTATCCACTTGAAAAAATCCAGCTTTGATTTTCCAGTGCATGTATTCTGGGAAATTAAGTTATTCTAAAACAAAACACTCCTAATTTAAATGAGGAAGAGCTGGCCTGACATAACTGGCAGTGGTGAATTCAGGAGAGACAGAGCTGCTGCAGCACCATCCTTGATATTTTCCCTTTTTTCTTAATCCTTTCATTCTGTTTACCAGGCTTGTGGCAAATGAAGTCTGTTGTTTTGATGTCATAAAGTTTTCTTTAAAAAGCTGGTAGCATGAAAGCAATTCAAATAGTGACTGCAGCCTTTTGAGACACCTGTTAATTCAGTGAGGGCTGGAGCTATGAAATATTTTCTTTGACATATGTTTTCTTGCTGTATAATCATCTGTGGGGCTTGCTCTCCAAGACAGAAAAGTCAAATTTCTGACATTTATCCAAAAAGCATATGGAAAATGTATTTATTTATTTACAGTTACACATTCACAATGATAAGCCAGTTGTGCCAACCAGCAAGGAAATCAAATTCAATTTGATATAGGTAATCTGCACAGTGTGGAAATCCTTTGTGAGTATTCCTGGCCTTGAATTCAGGTTCATCCTGAGCCTTCTCAGTATTTCTTCCATTAGCCCCAGCATTCCCACAGTCAAGGCTGGCCCAGGCAGGAGCTCAGAGAAACCAGGACATGGCTAATTGAGTTTTCCAAGCCAATTTCTGTGAAAGGCACGAGGCTGCTCTGTAGAAGCCCTACTTTAGCTCCTGAGGCTTTTTCAGTCTGTGCTGTGTCCAAGAGTACCATGGGCAGAGGAGGAAGCAGGAGCAGCTCTGGGGAGCTCAGCAGGGAGCACAGCTGGCTGTCCATGGAACAGGGATATCCCCTGCAGGTCAGTGCAGCATTTTCATCAGAGAGGGACCAACTTCTGGGAAAAACAGTCAGGGATTTGACTGAGCAGGCAGTGGGACGTGGTTCCTTCTCCTGAGCCACCACGCTCTCTGAAAAGAGGCTGTTGGTGCTGATGACAAAGGATTATCACACCTGTGGATTTTCTGTTCCTTTCTTTCATGCATTGGATTTGTACCTCCACATTTTGCATATCACACTTCTCAGATCCCCAAAGATCTATTGCCCACAGCAATACTATTAATATTAATAGCAAAAAATCTCATTCTTGTCTATTGAAGGCAAGAAGTTCCTTTGTGCTGTTTTAGGGATTACTGAGCTGTAATTGACTTTTATGTAACACCAGTTAAATGCTCCTGATTCCATTGTAGAGGGCAGCTGATGCACGGGGAATAACCCTGCAAACTTCTGGCCAGAGATAAGCAAGGTGAACTCCCACTCAGTGAAAAGTGTTATACGATGTACAGAAACATTTCAGTTGGAAGCCCTCAAACAGTAAATTACACAGCACTCATATCTCTTCAAGAAAATGTACTCTTCAGTACTCAGGAATTTCACAGTGGATACATAAATTTAAGCAACCTTTAAATTCCTTCTTCCTGTACTCATGTGGGTGTGAAAAGTCAGAATGGGAATTTCTTTTGCAATCATGTCAAGCGAGGAAGGGAAGTTGATACATATTTATATGCATACACATGCATAAACACCATTTAGCTGTTTCAATTTGCACCTCAGTAAAAAATTCTCTGACTATGAGAATTTTGTTTTCACTGCCGAAGAATGAAATCTGTCTTAGGAAATCAGCAATCTCTATGAAATCTGCCATTTATCTTTGAAGTCTCCTCAGAGCCATTACAGACCTGATCTCTTAGTGACCCTTTTTGTCTAAGCACCCAAACCCCTCACTCAGAACCATTACTGCTGGTAAAGTAGCTGATGGGTTTTTTGATGCCTTCAGCACACATCCTTCTCACTTAACACCTCATTTCTTTTATCATCCTAATAAAAAAGATGCAGGATTTCCACTGAGTGCTGCAAAGTCCTCAGTGCTTCTCTTCTGCCTATTGCTAGATCTGTACCTGTGGTCTAATCCCAGGCACTAGGTGACCTGCTATTGACCATAACTCTGTAATTGTCTCTTCTGGTGCTGCCCAGCACCACTTGCCCTCCTACTTAGCAAAGAAAGAAACCCCCAGGGTCTGCAGCTCCTCGCTCAGGCAGAGGCACATCAGGTGCACGGCCCCAGAAGACTGGGCCACCTGGGGATGCTTCTCTGGTGAGGAGCCTCTCTCTCACTGAGAGCCACAGTCCTGAATGCAAATGTCCTCAGGCAAGTCTGGAACACCTTCTGCTCCTGAGGACAGGCAGACCTTAGACATGGGACGAATTTGAAGTTTGGATTGACTCTGCTTGAGGTCAAGAAACCAAGAGAATGGAGGAGAATTGTTTTTATTGTGAGTCACAGGTGCTACATGCCTGGTGATTAAACACAAAGAACTGGAGTTGGTAATTTATGAATATATTTTGACCTTTCTGCTGCTGAAACCCAAAGGGTTCGTGGGATTCAATTGCACAAAGTGGTTTTGATGACCTGGGGAGCACCAGCTGGATAAAAACAAACAGCAGCACACAACTGAGCAAAGGCTGTACTAGCCAGATGTGAGCCAGACAACATGGGGGCACAGAGCTCGTGGGCCTAAGGAACAGCAGACAAGATCAGGTATTACCTGGTGCCTGCTAAGGACAGGCAAATCACACAAGAGACTGAGAACATCAGCTCCTCCCTCACCTGTCTGTAGCAGGGAGCTCTCAGGCAGGCTGCCAAGTGGGAGACAGCTGCTGGAGGACTCACATCATAATACTTAAATGTCAGAACGGTTTGAAATTATAAATGACATTCTGTAACTCTAAAGGTGTTGTTCTGAGTGTTCTGGAGGTGTTACACTGGCAGCCAAAGGACCGACCACATGGGTCGAAAGTTTAAAACCACTTGGGTTCAAGACAGCATGGCTGCATTACATCCATTCTGTACCATGAGAAAAAATATCAGCCAGCCATGTCTGCACCCCTGAAACACCAGTTTCACCAGCCTGAAAGCTGCTATGAACTGAATCATCTGCAAGAAGGAACTGAAATCGAAGGAAATATGATTGAGAGCTGAAACCTGTTTAGAGACATTTTATTTGATGTCCAAAAACCCAAAAATTCACAGTAAGGATGAAAAAGTGTGTAACTTCAACAAAGGCAAGCTGAGATCATAGAGGAAGTTAGAAAAAAAGCAGCAGTGAAGCTGTAACAGATGGAAAGCAGGCGACTGTGAAAATTGTTAGTATATATTAGCAGCTAGGAGCTATCTATGAGATGAGAGAGGCTAAATGACACTAGCAGGAAGTTTTGAGCAGCTGAGCTGCAGGAACTGATAAAAATGACAGATATCCTGGCAATGGGATGTTATTGCATGAAGTGGGGAGAGGCTTCAGTGGTGATGCAGTGAAGATGAAGCTGAGCTGGCAAGAGAGGCTTCAGGTCCTGCCTCACGTCCCAGGCTGGTTTCTGGGTTTCAGCTGACAGCTCATTGTGTGACATACATAAACAGTGTGCTGTCTATAAAAGGGCTCCAAGGGTCCTTTTCCCTGAAGGATGCACTGACTGCTAAGCCACCCACCTGTGCCTCCTCAAAAATCTGCCCTGGGAGTCTCTCTTGCCTTTTGGGTCCATGACTTTCTCTTCATGTCCTACAAATGCTCCTTTGCTTTGGTCCATGGCAGCAAAGCATTGATGAGATGAACAAGTCCCAGCTTCCAAGACCCTGGCTTGGGAGGTTTGGGTTGAGGCTGGGGGAGGAGGAGAAGCTGTGAAGGAGCTGTGCTGCTTCCCATGCACTGCACCAGCTGAGTCACAAAGGGTGGATGCTGATGCCATCTCTCCCTCTTGCAGCTATTCTTTAAAATCAAGCAGCAACAAATGCTGTTGCTGCATCCTGGGCATGGTTTGAGCTGGGGTTAGGTTGCAGCCAGCTGGTAGCTACTCAAGTTGATGTGCAAGGATGGTAGCATGAGAGCAAAGGGAGAGCTGAGGGCTGAGGGGAGAGAGGCTGTGTCATATCCAGCTCTCGGGGCATCAGTCCTGAGCAGTCAGGCTTGGCCAGAGTCAGTCACATTTACTGTCACTGTAAATGTGACCAGTGTACCAAGGTTGCAGCACTATAATGCCCGCTGGTGGCTTTAGCAAGTGAGATAAATCTCATTTTGACTGCACACAGATATCTGTGTGTTTATACATAGATATATATATATATGTGTGCATGTGGGAGTTGCTGTAGGAAAGCATGAACACACAAAGAGGACAAGCATACATATGTACATACACTCAGAGTCATTAGAGGCTCCTTTTTCATCAGTGAAGAAAGCACATACAGAGACTGAGAACTCAAGCAAACTAAGTCTTTAGGCAAGAACAGAGGAAAATAGAATCTGGAAGGAAATCCACGAAATAATCAAACCATGGAAGCCAGCTTAATTCATTAAATACATATGGCTGGCACTAACCCAGCAGAGCAGGCATGGACAGAGGAGATGGTTTATGTAGAGACAACAAACACAGAAAGCCACTCTCCAAGAGGCAGCCCAGCCCTGTCAGCAGTCCCAGGGTTAGTGACATCTTCTGTTCCAAGCATTCAGGGAATCTCACAGGAGAGAGCCTAATCAGAGGAGAATGTAAAGCCTCCAGAAAATAAACAAGGTAAAGATATCAATCTGGTCCTGCTGTCCTACTCCGATGGCGGAGCTCTCATTGGGAAATCTTTTTCTTTCAGTTTAAATCTGTCTAAGTGCAGCTGCTTTGCTAAAAGATTACCATGCAGAAGAAACTATTTCCAAACTGACAAAAACGAGGAATCAGTTCAACAGAGAGAGCTGACTCAATTTCTGCCTTAACTCCAGAATCCTTCTTGGAGGCCTGGCTGCCCAAGAGTGCAACACCTCTCTCTGCTGCAGCGGTGTCTGAGGGCACAGCTGTCGTACTCTACCACCCTCTCATAGCACAGCTACATTCAGACTCCTAAGAGAGGTTTAACTCATTAATTTAATGTGTATTTTCTGGCTATTTAACAGTGGTCTTTGCTAAAGCCACCTTTAGGACACCCTTAGGTTTTCTGGAAGCCCCTGGCTCCCCTCCCTTGCTGGATACCTTTGGCAGTACCAGAGGTTGCTATTCATTCAGAAGACCTGCCCATGCAAATAGTGCATAAAATGATAAAAGATTCAGTAAGCTTTCAGAAGGAGAACATTATTCATCTGCTCAGAAACATCTGGACATTTCAGGAGTCCTCCTAAATTTATGGTGTCTACTCAACAAACCTAAGTTTTTACTCAGGGGTAAATAAGCCATTCTGAGGGCTTTGCCAGGCACCTTCTCTCCCTCTCTTGTCTCTGCACACCATGAATAATGCATCCTCCCAGCTCACAAGCCAGCAGCATCAGCCCCTTGTTTCCTTCTGGATATTTTTAGGAGCTGCTGCTCCCTGCTCCCGGTGCCAGAGGGGCGGAAGGCGATGGGTGCCCGCAGCCCAGCGGGGCACAGGGACAGCTTTCCAGCTCCCTCTGGCTGGGGAAGGGGCCCCAGCCCCCCAGCAGGAACCTTGGGCTGCCAAAAATAGCCTAGCCGTGCTGCTTGCCCAGGAGCTGCTGCTGGCTGCACGAGGTCAGCCATGGAGACAGAGCTGCAGCCTGAAATGTAGGACGCTGGCCGAGGAGGAGGATTTTCTTATTTAAGACTGCTGTTGTCAAGAGAGAAACTGAAATCACAGCCCATCTGAGAAGAGGTCAAGAGCTGAGCCAAACCTCCTGGAAAAAGAGGAGGTTGGAGACATATGCCACGATCTCGAGCAGCTCTATAAACTTTTCACAACAGGAAAAGGGGAGGGAGAAAGAAAAAGAAAAGGATTATTTGAATCCTTTTTCTAAATATTTTCTCCAAGAAAGAATCCCCAAAAACTTTGGGCAGTTGACACCTCTCACAGCTCAGAGCTGCCCCAACTCAACACACACAGGCCTTGGCCTTCTGTCTTTCCCAATGCAGAATCTCCCTGCCCACCTCAGATCCCTTCCTGGATTTAACCCTAATAGACTGGGGATAATTTGGATTTGTATTTTCTACTGAGCAATGCTGTTATGAGAGATTTCTCAGACTACCTTCACATTTTACAGTATTTTTTCCTTCAGCTATATTCTTCATCATTTTTTTAAATTCAGGAAAACAAATATTAAAGCCGTTAGGGTTTCAAGAAGTGCTCAGAACTCCACTTTGTTACCATTGGTAGGATTAGATTTTCTTTAAAGCCCACTGCTTCTGAAAAATTTCCCTCTGCTTTATGGATTGTACAAGTGACTCAAGCCTTACTCTGTACTCTTAGAAAAGCAGTCCCTGGGAAGATTAAAGTAGCTGGGATTTGGAAAAAAAGAAATTTTCTTATCATTTATGTTGCAATGATGAGACACAGGATGCCGACAGATTAATATATTTCTTCATGAATTGTTATTTGCAATGAGGGACAAAAACACAGAGAGTCTTCTCCTGTCATATTGCCTTTGCTTCACTGTGAATACCATCTAAACCCACATAGTGATTAACAGACTGCATGGGTTTAACTGGTAATTATACACATTATTTGCATAGCACACTTCAGCCCATGTTTATTGTTCTTGCCTTCAATATTTACTTCCAGTAGAGACAGTAGGTAATTAACTTCATAAAACTTCAGTGTCTGAGCAGATTCAAGGTTAATGGATCAAGAAATACTGAACTCAGCTTTGAGTCCAAGCATTTTTAAAGCAAAAACTCCAACTAATGCCTTTTAAGAGCCAGTCCTCATTAAGGTCTAACACACCTTCCTGAGCTCTGCTTGCTCACAGCTTCAGCTCCGCTTCCTGCCCGCCACAGGCGATGCCCTTTCAGCAGGGTGAGGCTGTGAAAGCCTGGCACAGGAAGCAGGGTTGAACATCCCACCATTCCTGTCATTAGCCTGTGCCCTTGTCTGTGCACTTACAGGGAGGATTTGCTTCCCAAGTCCTGAGCTAGACTCGAACATGATTTTTCCGAAATGCCGTGAGTGCTCGGTCAGTCCCGTCTTTGAGCAGGGACCCCGGCGAGGCTGCAGGGATGTCTGCCTGCACTTAGGGCTACTGGCACTGGTGCATCAGTAGGTTTGACACCTTCCTTTGCTGCAGCACAAGTGATCTCATGTGTTGGAGCAGCAGCTTTGGAGAGGTCACAGGGGTTCCAGGCTCAGGAGCCCTGGCAGGCAGCACTTGCAGCCAGCTCAGCTCCTGGAGCTCTCTACTGGCCGGCAGCAGGGTGGCATGGGCTCCCTCACTGCTGCCTGTTAGTGCTGCCATGCAGACCCTGAGGTCTCCTTCCACACTGGATCCCTCAGCCTAATGTGTTTCTCCTTTCTATGAGCTGATAGTTGTGCTGGGTGACAGCACCCCCTCCTTCGAATGAAACTCTGCCGTTTTTACCAAGGAAGGGGATTCTGGTGCTTCCATGAGCAATGGGCATGCCTGCTCCCTTACCTGTCCTCGACAGGTAGATAAAAATACAGATAGATGGATGATATTCAAGAGTTCTTTGCCACTTGGGACCATAAGCATTTCCCTCTGGGAAGTTAGAACGTGCTTTAGCAGCTGTGAAGATGGATAACAATTCTCTGAGGAGAGCAACTTTCAGGCATTCCCTGGCTGCTAGCAAACACCTGCTCCCAAATCTCTCCCACAGCCACTACTGATGCTCAGGCAGCTCTTGCTGCAGATTCAGGTTAAATCACCTTTGAGGGGCTGGCGCTGCAGTATCTCAATGTCACTGGCACTTTTGTATCATATGCTTCACATCAATCACAGCATTTTGCTGGTCTTCCCCCAGTTTTATGAGAAGGGTTTTTCATAGCACAGGCTCAAACCAGCACAAATTCTTCCACTGAAGTGCAAGGATCTTCTTTAGAAACACTCCGGGTTTATTTTCAGGGTACATGAGAGCTGAGGAGCAGATGAATGTTCTACTGCCTATACAAGACTCCTCTGTTTTCCTGTCTGACTGATTTGGTTTTGTTTCACTGGTATTTTGTTTTGTTAAAAAGTGGTTTTTTCAGGCAGGGGAGATGTAGGTGCACTGATGCACCTGTGTTTCCCTTGTAGCAACCAGCAGATGCTTTTGAATCCCAGAAGAAGGAAGGCAGCATGGCAAATTCAAACTGGAAAACATTCTTACTGAGCAAGAGCTAGAAAAAAATTGAGTGGTATTCAGGCTTGAAGCTAAAAAAGTTTTCTAATCGTATTGTCCTTTTAGGCAGGTTTATGTAATATCAGTCCAGACTACAGCAAAGTTATAATAAGTTTAAAAAAGAAAAAAATAAAAAGAGGGAAGGAATTAAGTGGATTCTCAGAGATGCTATGCCCGAGTAGGTTATAAACTTTCAGAAGTTGTGTTTCTCCATTAAGGCCAATGGAAAGATGTCATCAAAAGCAGAGGAAGTAGATGCCTGTAACAAGCAAGCCTGTTTCAGAAGATAAGGATAAGCTTATTTCATAAACATTTGCCCTGGAAAGAAGGTGCAGCAGAGTGAAGTTCTGAAATGATAAGGAGCCACTGATTTTATATATGCCAGTCATCAAAATAGAAAACAGTTTATAGGTCTTCCTGTTGAAAAAAGAATTCAGTGCTCGCAAATACAGGGGTTATCAGGCTTTATTGAAAAATCTTCCTGTACCCAAGAGGATTTATTTTGCTGCTCATTATAACACCAACACAAAAGATACCATGAGAGTAGAAGTCCTGAGAAATTACTTTCAGGGGTAAATAAATAAAAGGGCCCTTCTAGAGTTTGCTATGAGCAGGACAAAGTTGCTGCACAGCAGAGGAGTGGGAAGAGAACCTCAGGGCGAGCAGCTTCCTTCAGAGGCAGGAGAAGGCATGCAGGACAGAATAAAAATCCACATACGACGTTTTTAAGCCATGAATCTCTCTAATCTCATTTAGAAAAAATGGTGGAAACCCTCTTTATCCAAAAGTGGAGAAATCCCTTCCTCTGATATTTCAGAGATACTGAAACCTGCCTGAAAGCCCAGAGAGGAGGGGCAGTACTGCTGACCCCCTGCTCCTGCCCTCGTGGTGGCCTCCAGGGCGGACCCCAGTCCCTGTCCTGCCACGGGCAGGGTGTCCTGGCTCAGGGCTGCTGGCACTGCCCTGCCTGTGAGCGCTGGAGCACAGGACACCCAGGCCTGCAGAGTTTGGCTCATTCTCCTGCACATTCTGCCCCTCAGCCCGGCCCCCTGGCAGGCAGCACCACGCTGAAGTCCCCCGGGCCACCCCACTGTGACCGCTGGGCCAGGACAGGCACTGTCGATCCCCACAGCCCTGAACACGCTGCCCTTGCCCGGGCACCACGGCCCCCTCAGGGTCACAAATGGCTCTTCAGCCCTGGGAAAAGCACTGGTAACATCTTTATGACAAATGCAATTAAAAACAATTACTCTACCCCAAAGCTCTGAATGGGCAGTCCTAAATGGCCATCACCAGATGTCACGGTGGCAGTGCCACCTCGGCTTGGGGTTTTGCTCTCTGATCCAGCAATGCTGTTGCCAGCATGAGACTGGGCAGGATCTAAATCCAGAATGGCTCTGAGTGCCAGGGATTGCACCCAACCCACGGCATGGCTGACACTGGCTGGGCTGACGTGCCCTGCCGTGGTGTCCCTGTGCTCCAGCACTGCAAAGCACAGGCCCTTGCAGAAGGCTCTGGGTGCAGGTGTAGAGATGAATCTTTATCTTTTTTAGCCTCATATAAATTCAGGTCTCTTTGCTTTCCATAGAGTAGAAGACAGTGAGGGACTTGTGTCTTTTTTTGTTTACAATTTTTCTTCTGAAAAGTCTAGGACTCCTTATTTGTGTCTCCAAGGATTTTGGATGTTTGCAAACCTTGAAAGTAATATGATGAAGTGTTGAGATGAGTACATGCACAGTGATGGTTTTTCCTCTTTTTTTTTTTGTTTAGTTTAAAGAAAAATCTCTCATGAGCTGTCGAGGCCGTGTGGCCTGTCCTCGTTGCTCCAGCAGTTCTAGCCCCCCTTGCACTCTGCTGAGCTCTTACATTCACTGCCACCTGGTCTTAGGTATTATGAGGGCTAAAAGTTTATGGTAAAGGGAAATATTGCTGATTTGTTTTAAAATGGTATTTCTGTGATTGTGTAATGAATAGAAACTTTCAGTTTACCTTAGTTACAGGAGTCCTATCTGTCATTCCCCATCATTCTGTATCTGTCATTCCCCATCATTCTCCAGCAAACACCATATCTGAAGGTGCTCCCTCAGAAGCTCAGATTTCCATTGTGCCTCTTGGCAGGACGAAGGTAGAGAGGACCAGTGTTTTGAGTCTGGATGGGTCACTACCCTCCATTTATTTAAGCTATTTACCATCTAATATTTTACATGACTTTTTTGGCATGCCAGAGCAGAGCTTTTCAGTAATCAAGAAAAACCACGCTGGGGGAGAATGTTAATACTACTCTGCCCTTGATAGGATGGTGACTGGCAGCATATAAATACCCCTGACAGGATGACAGAAATCGCTCTTCTATATTTACCGGGAGCCCTGGGCCGACATGCACAGTGGTGGGAACCCATCTGCTCTCTTCAGTCATTTTATCAACACGCTACTACTCAACAGCTGAGGCTTTTGTAATGTATTTTTTTTAGCTTGGTGTGTGCAGGGAGCAGGAGTGTCTTTAACAGCAGTGTGACAAAACCAAAATAAATCATAAAGGGGAATTGTAAATTGAAAGGTCTAGTGATTCATCTGATGAATCATATAAAGGAACAAATTAATTTTGACATTGCTTGACCACTTAGATTTCCTACTACGAGCCTGACATCATTAGCTCTGTGTTAATGAGTCCTCCTTGCAGTGCACACAGCAAACACCAGCAGGGAGAGCGGCAGAGGGCCTGGTAGCTCGTAATTTGGGGGCTCAGGCTTCTCACTGGGGCATGGAGAGGGTTGTGGTCAGCACTGGGGGCAGCTCCAGAGGACACCATGCAGATGCATCTCCTCTGGATCCGGTTCCTCAGGATGCACACTGCCCAGTGCGGGTGGCAGAGGCCAGAGGATCTGCCATGGCTGACATTTCTTCTCGCAGCATTTTAGATTGGGTTTATAATTTTAATTTCGACTCACCAGAAGTTAATGAACACTATGCTGCTGAGCACCTGCCTTTCTCAGCCTTTTGGCTTTACTTCCCATGGCACAGTTTCATTTTTGTTTTTTGATATTTGCTCACATAAACATTTCTCTCCCACTTCTAGAAATGAGATTTTTTTTCTCTCATGTTCAAAATCAGCCGCTGGAGCACTGCAGACAATGTCTGGGACCATTTTTCCCTGGATTCAGGGAAGGCCTGAATTCTCATAAAACTCCCTTACACCTAAGTTAGAAATACAGGTCACACGTCAGGGGTTATTTCTGTCGAAAACTTTACTGAAAGGCAGTGGCTGTGCATGTCTGATGAGAAAATGCAGACTTCTCTTCCATTTTCAAACCAAACCTCTCATGGATCCCAGTCTTCCAGACACTTCTGCCTATCAACACCTCGATGTAGGAAAGCCCTACATACTTCACTTCCAGCAGATGTCTACAGTCACTGGTGTCTATTGAAGAATTTAAGTTTTCTTCTATAAATAGAGCAGGGCATTATTTAAAAACCATTAATTGCACTCAATACACTCATATTTTGCAGTCTATGTAGCCGTGAGAGCCTGGAAGTGTTCCTCTGCAGGCAGAGCACCAGGATGGACCGACAGCAGAAATGAGTCTTTCGTCCTTGCCATAAGGGTAGCGCTCTCTCCCCCCTCTGAACGTTTCGTACTAAATCCAAATACAGGAGGCATAAACAGGTTGTGGAAAGGCAGCTGCTCTAAAAGCCCATTTCCCCACAGATAGTCTGTGAAATATATTGGTGTGAATTCATAATGTCTGAGCAGTCTCGGCTGAATTAAAGACTGAAAACAGGACCATAGCAGCGAAATCTAATTTCAGAATTCAAGTTAGCCAAACGAGGTGATTCAAGGTTTAAGTGGTACTTTACGTTCTTAACATTTTCCACAGCACCTTTCAAAAACACCGAGGTGAAATAATCACTGTTGCAGAACCACAGATTTCTCTCAGGGAAGTTGTTTCATTCAGTGCAAAATGCAAGTCTATCTGAGTATTTGTGTAAAGCCGAGGCTTTTTCTGCCTCTTTGTAAGACTGCAAAATAAAGTGTTGCTGGATGAGTCTGTAAGCAACAGAAATGTGGGGGTTTTTTTAATATTACCAATAGTAATTTATTTTAAAAATGAAAAATGTAATGAACATGTAATCATCTCAAATTAATGTTCACTTTAAAATTCAAAACCCCAAACAACAACATTATCAATGAGATACTATCAGTGTTGCCTATTTGTATGCTTTCTGGAAATTAGTTTACTGGAATTAGCTGGGTTTGAGTTTGATAGAATAAGCTGGAATATACTTTGATTTCTATAAAAATGCTGACAGAAATTAAGCAAGGACAGTTAATTTGTGGTTCAATTGTCCAATACATTTAAAGCCTTTGATGGCAAAAGAGGGTAGAGGTAGAAAGAAAATCTAATTATCTAGTTTTCCAAGCTGTCTCTGCTAAATCCATGCACCAAAACCAGAAAATTGTGATATGGTTTTAAATCAACTGTTAACCCATCACAGCAGTCCTGTTCCAGGGTAGGTGTCTGATTTTAATTAGCTGACACAAACTTTTCCCCCAATCCATCACACTCAGGCTCCACATGCCCTCAGCTTTCACTGGGTTTCTTAAAGATGAGAATGATTATCCGTGATGAGAGGTTTCATTTATCTCTCGGGCTGGTCCCTTTGAAGCAGCAGCAGCAGGGCCCTGCACACGGTGTACATGTGAGAACACCGACCCGGAGTGCAGGGACATCGCTGGAGCCTGCTCAAAGGCAGACCTTGGCCATTCTGTCCTTGCTGAAACTGCTCCTTCTAAATGTAAAAAACGTCTGTCAAACACAAGGCAAGACACACCTTGGGAATAACCCGTGAGCATGAAGGCAGTTTTCTGTGTTAGGTGAGCCCCAGGCGAGCAGAGCGGCAAGGGGGAGGGTGCCCTCGAGCTGCAGTGGAGCTGGAACTGGCAGTGGAGCTGCAGTGGAGCTGCAGTGGAGCTGGAACTGGCAGTGGAGCTGCAGTGGAGCTGCAGTGGAGCTGGAACTGGCAGTGGAGCTGCACTGGAGCTGGAACTGGCAGTGGAGCTGCACTGGAGCAGCAGTGGAGCTGGAACTGGCAGTGGAGCTGCACTGGAGCTGGAACTGGCGGTGGAGCTGCACTGGAGCTGCACTGGAGCTGGAACTGGCGGTGGAGCTGCACTGGAGCTGCAGTGGAGCTGCCAGGACAGGGCTGCTGGGGCACCCGATCCCCAGCCCACCCACAATCCCAAGAAAAGCAGCAGAGGCGGTGGGAGCAGCAACACTCAGTTGCTCAGCCCTCTCCCAGTGACTGATAGGGCCAAGCAGCGGTGAGATCCTCTGAGCACTTCAAAGATCCTTACCCTTGTAATTTTTTATTTTTGTCTTTTTCAGGAGACTCAGCGTTATTTCCTTCATGGTCACTGCTGAGCACTACATAAATCCATAGCCACCCTGTGATTAATGGCTCTTTAGTACCAAAGGAAGGGGTTAGGGAAAACTTTTAATCAATGTCAAACTTCATCATTTTCCCACTTTCTTTTCCTGTCTCCTGTGAAGCTTCTTCATGGCAAAACCTAATGAAAGCTGCCACTACATACTGCATGGACTTGGAATGAACTTCAGATGATACACATTATACCTATAGGCCACCCTTTCCATGTAGCTGCTGAAAACCACGTGTCACAGGCCTGTGAATATTTTAAAAGGATGAGAAATCAGGGTCTGCCTGTTTCTGTTAATTGGCTGGGTGAAAAAATATAGTACAGGAATAGAAATGCAATAGTGGCCTAATGGCACAGGCAGTAAAGGTCATCTTCTTCCTCTGACTGCACTAACTTGATTCCTGGCTCACACAGCACTTGACGTCTCCTTCAGCTCGATCTTCACTCGCTCCTGTGTGGGAATGGCCTCAGGACAGAGTTTAGGTTTCATAAAGCATGAAAATGCAAGAACTCGTAGTGAGTCCTGGGGCTGAGCTTTCCCAGAGTGGCTGATCCCCCTTGCCCAGAGGTCAGTGAGAAGCAGCTCCAGACACAGCCTCGGGCACAGTCCTGCTGTTCCAGGCTGGAGAGAGCGCTGTGAGCCCTGGGCCACCCTGCCAGGGCCACCCGGGCCGAGGGCAGCAGCCACCCCGGGCCGGCACAGCCTCGTGTGCGATGCCGCTGCGGATCCTCAGACACGGCCAGGCGTGGATTTATCCCGCCTGACTTCAGACACCCTCTTGGCTGGGCTGCCAGAACGGCCCTGTGGGCCCTCAGCAGGGAGAGCTGTGTGCAGCGAGTTGCTTGGCTGTTCTGTCCAGTGATGTGCACAGCACCAGGATGCCAGAGACAGGCGGTCTCAGGATGGTGCCTGAGCACTCACAGGGGCTCCTACCTCTGAATCTGGAGCCCCTCTGGCTTTCAGCCCTCATCCTGCACTCAGCTGCTCAGAGGCATGGGATGGGGCTGTTATTCCCTTCTCATTTCCCTTGGGATCCAAAGCACAATTACTTAATTTGGAGCTTGGCCAGGCCGAGCCAGGTGATGGGAATCCTCTCATTCCCACTAGCAAATAACTGGCAATCTGTTTTCAAGGGGAGGCAGTGTCCGAAGGTTGCCTCTCTTTAGTAGTTTTGTTGTGAAATTTCTGGTTCCAGTTTTAATTTTTGCAATATCCACCACTGGCCTTGCACTTGTTTTCAGGGAGGGAGACAGAAAACCATAACTCTGTTATATGCCACACGCTGAACTTATTCTTCTCTAAATAATTCCTTTTTGATGAAATGGCAAGGGCAGAATGTTTGCAGAGTCTTGTGAAGCTTCTAGGGTTTGTGGGTTTTTAAAAAACTATAGATAAAGACATGATTTCTATCACTGAGGAAATATTTGCTGAAACCCAAATTTGTGACCTCAAGTTTCCCAAACCTCACGCAATTCTTCATTTTTCAAACCTGTCTGATTGACTGGAAGTGGAAAGCCATTCTTCTAAAACTTCGTAATGACTCTAATTGCATTTTAATATTTAATACGCTTTAAAATTGCAGAGAAAGTATTGACATCAATGCCGAGCCTCATATAACTCTGCCCTCCTTCCCAATACATGAACTGCCCTGCAAGAGCATTTGTATGGTGCCAATGAGAGCTGTAATTACCCGTGATGCAAGATGGACAGTAGTGACATGTTTTATTCAAGAGACATGAATCTTTAGTGCCTTTGCAACAGCCTGGAGAGAATGAGAATATTTATTAACTGTACAAGACTAATGACTGCTCTCACAGGCTTTCATTGGTGCCAGCTCAGGTCAAATCTGTGTATGGACTGTAAGGAGACACAGCCAGTCATAAACACAGAGAAAGCTGCAGCAAAGCCTAGAACAGTGTATCGATAAACCATGCACCATTTAAATTTAGCCTCGTTGTCTTGGAGCTCCCTAACGATGTTCTCTGAGTAATGCTGGCATGTGTGTTCATATAGATGCTGAATGCAAATGTCCTGAGCACTTTCTGCAGTCAGATATTACCCTTCACTTGTCCCAAAGAGTTAACCCAGGTGTTTGATGTTCTGGCTTCAAGCAGCACTGCGCTGAGGGCTGGTGTTTTCTGGCTGGACACAGGGTAAGGAGGGTGGTTTTCATTCCCTGCCTGATGTGTGCAGGGGCTGGTGTCCGGGTTAGTACAAGGGGGAAGTTGCAGTGAAGGGGCAGCAGGTGGGTGGATAAATGCAGATCTGACCTGAAAACCTGAGATCTTGTATCTTATTAAAGACCACTTTGTGAGATTGAAAGGCAGCATCTTTCCTGTATGACTGAGGTGGATGACATGCACTCACAGCCGTGAGTCTGCTTGCATGATATGGAGTGCACCTGTGCCTGGCAGCCCTCCCCGTGCCGCCAGTGACAGAAAAAACCCGGTGTCAAATCCCAGAGCTATTCAAGCACTGTGACCTTCTTTTCTTGAAAACTTTATTGCATTGAGGTGGTACCAGTAAAACTGTAATATTTCAAAGACCTGAAAGTGGCTTGAAAGGAAGTTAAGGGAATATATTTAGGCTGTGCTTTGTAATTTCTAGTGGAGCTCTCAGAGCAAGGCAATGCTGAAGTGCATGCAGCAGTTAAACACCACACAGCTGCTCACTAAAAGGAGAATTAACTCCATCCCAGCCTAAACTAGGACAACGTGTCTAGGAGGACTGTATTCCCAGGGCATCTGAGGGCACTGCTGTGGGGCTGGTCAGGGATGGCAGAAGGGAACATCCCCCAGCTGCTGCAGGTTGGGTCAGCCTGGCATTGCCCTCTGCCACTTCAACATGAGCAACCAACAAGGGTGGCATGTGGGCATTGGGGCAGCCCCACTAATCTCCTTCCAGACCTTTCCATGTGCAATTCCACGGGCTTAGGACCAAATTCATTAATTGTATGGTTTTGTATGACTGTGTTTGTAGCAAGACGAAAAAAAAAAGTCAACATTGATCGTGTAGATGGGCTGGGAGCTGCAAGGGACCCGCAGATGGGCAGCTGGAGTCCCTCCTGCCCGCCCATCCCATCCCCTCCCTCCCCATCCCGCAGCCCAGCAATGCCTGTGCTTTGCCCTGCAGAGGAGGAGGCGGCTCGGGGGTGTCTTTGAAGGCAGGATCAAAGCAGCGAGGAGCTGTGCACTCCTTTGATTCCTTAATGGGCACTTTTCGTGCTGGCTTTGCTCCTGCCTGGCTGTCACAGCACGGAGTGCTCAGGCTCTAAAAGCATCCCTGGCTTCAAAGTCCCTGTTACAGCCCGCTCCTCCGTCCCATGAGCTCTTCCTCCTGCTCGTTCAGGGACATTTCAGCTGCTTCCCCGAGCATCCTCGGGCAGCACCACAACTTGTGCTGGCTCCTCCAGGGCACCACAGGCAGGGCTGGCATGGGGGGCACAGGGGACCCTCGGCGGTCCAGCCTTGGACTGACCCTTCCCATCTCCCTTTGGAGAGCACAAATGGCCTTTTTTGGCTTGGAAACCCCTTCTTGTAACATGTAGAGGAACCAGACAGCTCTTGACTGTGAGGGGAAAAGACAAGACGGTTCCTATCCATTGGTCAGCTCCCCTTTTCTCTTGGGTGCTGTGGGGATTGGGGGATATCTGATGTTTAAGGTCTTTTTACGGTGACAATTTCCTTGACTTACAGTGTGTGAGGAACTTCACTGGAAAAAAAAATGCTTTAAAGGCAACCAAACAAATAAACCATCTGATATCATAAACTGAACATTCAGATCAGCTGAATATTTTTGTTGAAAGAACTTTCTACTAGAAGTTGCTATTTTATTTTCCATATTTTTCCTCTGGAATTTGCAGTGGAAAAAAAGCGCTACTAAGTGAAAAGAATTGAAATGAAAGTTCTGCATGTAAGATACTCAGAATATTCGATTTTTAATGCAGAATTTGCCTTTTCAAAGCACTGTAATTTTATTCTCAAATTCATTTAATTTCTTATGTCTGACAAGTTGGTATTATTTATTTACCTGTCAGTAACGACATATCACAAACTCATACTGGATTTTGGTAAAGAAATGCATCAAAAAAACCCCCACTGATGTTTGAAAGTAAGAAAAAAAATCTGGTTTAAAGCATATTTTTGAAACAAATTTTGGAATGCGAGTGTCTAAGTTTGAAACGCAAAGTCAGTTTCAATGACTAACTCCATCCAACATTTTCACAGCACAGCTTTCTTCCTTTCAGCAGAGGGAACAGGCACCAGAGCTGACATGAGAGGGAAGCAGAAAATTCTCCAAAGAATAACATTTTAATTCATCTTGAAATAAACATTGAGGATCTGTGACTGATTCCTGTAAAGGTAGTGAAAAAAACCCAACATATAGAAGATGAACAGAAGCAGTAAAAGCCATCCATTGCAATGTATCATGATGCTGCTACGTTGCTACCTGCCAACCAGCAAGTAAAAATTCCTCCTGTGACAAAATTGTAAATGCCACAATAACACCATATTTTCTGCTTTGTTTCTTGGAGGAAAAAAAAAGAACAGTGTAAACTTGGGAATAATATGTATAAAAAAAATCCTATAAACTCGGGGTTTGTATAAAATTCTGGGAGAAGAGCTGGGAGCAGCCCCATTTCTCTGGGGTCAGCCTTCAGTATGATTCGGCTGACCAGGGTAGGTTTAATATGTAGAATTTTTTCCTTTTTCACAGAATGATTCTGATGTGATAACTCACCTGTCAGGTCCAATGCTTCATGATTGCCTGGAGCATGATGGGTGCACTCTTTTGCTAAAATATGCACTCCTAATCAGTCCTGCTTGTTAAGAAGATTTACATATCCTGACTGAAGAACTGCACATCAGCGTTGGAAAAATTGTAAGGAAAACCAGCTTTTTGCATCTCAGTTATCATCAACTCCTGTAGCTATGGCAGGTGGAAAGTTCTGAAATATCAGCTCGTGGCTCTGTCCTGCTTAGTAACTGCTTTTAAAATTTTGTGTCAGAGCCCTAGTGTCATTTGAGCAGAATTTTCTGGATTTAGTAAACGAACACAATACAAAAAAGTTCAGAAACGCGTGAGGAGACCAGAGGGATGGTGGGCAGCCCTGGATGGGCTGCAAGCACATCAAGTCACTGTGCTGAGTAGCAAGAATATCTCTCAAGAGCAGGTCATTGCCAAATGTCCCTCTCAGAGGTGCATCCTGCTTTGTGTGGAGGTGGAGCACAGCAGCAACACAGTGACACGAAATAAATCATTTGCAGGTGCAGTGTAAATTAGGATGACATGTTAGGGCTGTGCAGTTATATAAGGGTTTCTTTCTCATGAAAGAGAGGCTTTGGGGGCTCAGTTCATTGCTGGGCTGATGGCTAACCACATGCTCAAGTCCATATGTAAGGCTGCCTTTTCTTCAGGAGATTGGATCCACATGTCCTCACACCCCATCCATGCCAGGAGCACAGCAGCACCACCCGCTGTAGGGGCGGCAGTTTGGCCAATCCGTTCTTCCAGAAGAAACAGCTCTGGGGGTGCACAGCCTCCACCCTTTCCAAAATTAAAGGCAGAAAAGCTTAAATGGTACTTTAAACAATGCTGGTCTCCATTTGCCTGGTTTGTGTAAAACCCTTACAGGCACAGGGAACAGGAGAAACCGGGATCCCGCTCTGACTCAGCTGCTCTTGCTGCCTTCCCTGCTGTTGCCATCTGCCTGCTGCTGGAAGCACCCTGCACCCAGACAGCTTCTCATTGCATAACACATTCCCCCAGAAAGTTTGACAACATCCCTTGGCTTCTAAAAACAGCACCATCTCTACATTCCTTGCAAAAAGCGGATGGAACATGGATGCAACGAGCTCCACCTGCGCTCTCTGCGCTGTGCTGCTGCACCGCGGCTGCTGCTCAGCACCAAACCCCACCTCTGCCCAAACACCCTGCTCGGGCCACTCCTGCAGCCTGCCAGGGGTTACTGGGGACAGAGTTGGGGCTCCTGGGGAGGGCTAAAAGCCTATTGAAATAGGGATGCTAAAGCTATCAGCAGGAGAGGGACGTGAGCGTAACCTTCTGTTCTCTTTAAGAGAGACCATTGACCTAAAATTTGTGTTTTGTTTCAGTTGACCATACATGTTTCTAAAACAGTTTCAGACTTGCCTAATATTTGCCTTCAACCCAAACAGAATATTTTAGGCTGCTTTCACAGTACTTACAGATTCACAGAATCAAGATCATCCAGTCCAAGCACCAACCCAGCACCACCACAATCACCCCTACACCACATCCCCAAGTGCTACATCCAGAGGCCTCCTGAACACTTCCAGAGACAGCAACTTCACCACCTCCCTGGGCAACTTATTCCAGTGCCTGACCACTCTTCCAGTGAAAGGTTTTTTCCTAATATCTAATCACAACCTCTTCTGGTGCAGCTTAAGGCCATTTTCTCTCATCCTTTTACTTGGAACAAGGCAGAAGAGACCGACCCCCACCTGGCTACAACCTTGTTTCAGGTAGTTCTATAAGCAATGAGCTCCTTCTTGAGCCTTCTCATCTCCAAAGTAAAAAAATCCACTTAAGTTCTTTTTAACCATCTTCTTAACATTTAGGTAAATGTCAAAGTATTTTATACTCTATAATTTGAAGAATTGAAATTATTCACTTTGAAAATACATAAATGGAACACTTAAGGCAGTTCCAAAAGTATGGCTGACTATTATTACTACTGAACCTTATCACTGAATGATTTCCTCACCTGGAAATCTAGTTCAGTTCCCGTTCCCCACCTGTTCCCCTTTTTCCTTTAACAAAAGAAGTTGGAGTCCTCAAATTCTTCAAAATATATTCATTTCTCTGATTCTGTACATCTAATTAATTTCCACGGATGATTTGGGTTATTTTCTCGTGGTTTTACCCAAAAACCCAAATACTGAGGAGAGAGCATTCAGACGATCTTTTGGCACTCCTGCCTGGGAGTGCTGCTGTCTGATGGACCTCTCAGCCCCTGCCTGGCAGAGCCCCCTGGGCTGTGCTTTCCTGGGGCACAGTGTGATTGTGGATGTGCTGAGTGCCTCCCCGAGCACTCAGGAATAGTTTAGTGGTGAGTGATCACGGGGCTCTGAGAGCTCTGAGGGCTGCAGGTTCTGCTGGCAGCCCAGGATGGATTCCCAGCCGTCCACTCGCCCTGGGAGCTCTGTGTCCGGTCTCACCCTTCCAGCCCTGGCGTGGGATCGGTCCCAGCCAGGGGAGGGGATCCTGAGGGGCCTCTGTGGGGCACAGTCGGGCACCCATTGCCTCTGATGGTCCTGCACCTGCCCGAGAGGGCCGAGGGCTCTGTGGCCTGCCCGTGGCCTGGCCTTTCTCCTCACCCCCATCACACTCCCAATCAGGCACAACAGCCTCACGTGTCAGGAAATAAATGGATTCCCTGTAATTCTGGAGAAGTGCCTCTTCCTGCAGCCCAGAGGAGGGGAACAGCACAGCTGTGGCCGTGCCCACCCTGCGTGTCACACCTGCTGCTGTGGGAGGGGGACCTGCTGCTCCAGGATCCCACAGCCCCATCCTTGCCAGTGCCCTCCCCAGGCCCAGCGGTGCCAGCACAGCCATCACTGCTTCTTGGCAGGTCATTCCATTCCAGGCTCCTTCCTGAAAATGTCTCCATTGCAACTTCTGACTTGCTTTTTAAAGAATTGCTAGCTTGACAGAAAGTAGGAAAAAAAAAAGAGAAATTAAAATCCAAGATGTCTTATTCATATCCACTTGCAAATAAAAAGCACAGTGGAAACACTACCCAAGCAGAACAGAGATTTATTTTCAAGCATGTGAGCAGTTTAAGGTCATTTACTTAAAATTACATTCAAGAAACAACAGTGGTGCTTCTGCATTACTCTCTCCCTTTAATGCCATTCTGCATCTAATCCATCTTACTGTTCAATAGGAGCAGCTTACTCCCACGGCTGAGGACAGGATTGGGCTGGAGCCTGCATCTCAAACACCCTCCTGTCACCAGCAGGGAATGCCATTTTTAGATCTCCCATTCCTAAGAAAGGTCAGTCACTATTCTAAACAATAGAAGGAGAAAATAGTCAGTCCACTTTACCCTTTCTCCAGCTTTTAAAAGGAAAACAAACGAACAAACAAACCAACCAGTCATCAGTACCAAGGTATTTTCCAATATTTTAATATAGTTACACAGACCCAACAGACTCTGGCAGTAAGTTTTTTACCTCAAGATGTGATCATACATTTCTGACAACGGCACAGTAGTGCCGTGGAAGGACATCAGATAAGAAATACAGCTGGTTGAAATCTTCATTTCTGGTTCCTTTCAACATTTTTCGGAAGAAAAAGAAGTCCTTCTTCAGAAAATAAGTATAATAAAACCCCCAAAACCAGAGTGTCAACACAGAGCAGATGCTCAGCTTTGACTTCATACGGATTCATCCAGGGGGTTGTGGGGAAGTGTCCTTCAGGGACGTGGAAAAGACAAGTCCTCAGAAGGTGCGTTCCCAAGGTTGGACCAGTGTTTTCAGTTCCTCCCCTCTCCCCTCAGGCTCTCTGGGAAGCCCATGGAGAGCGGCCCTTCAGCCCAGCCAGAGACGGGGGGTGGTCCCAGAGGTTCCGTGGGTGCTGGTGGGAACTCACAGTGAAGATCCACTGGCAATTTTTGCTTTAAGGTGCCCAAGCTTTCCAGGCAGCTGCAGCAGGTCAGGAACTGGCCAGTGGAAGATCTCCAGCACCTACACAGCCACTTTTTGTTTCCCTTCAATTAAATCTTCCTAGCCAAGCTCTCAAACTAACTTACTTTTTATTTGAGGTCTTAGCTTTTTTTTTAGACTTTCTGCCAGCATCCTCTAAGGTTTTGGCACAGACAATTGTGAAATTACCCAGCACTTACCTCTTGCAGAAGAGGCACAATGTGGCTCCATGGCCACTGGCAATGAAAAGTCAGCGTGAATTATCAGCAGCAGAGGTTTTTGAGAGGCAGAATGGGAGAGGGATGTGGTGGAAATGCTCTGTCATTGTGGTTTGGGCTGAGAGTGTACGGACACAAGCCTTGCCAGACACAGAACAGAGCTCATGATTCAACATATAAAATATTCCATACGAGAAATAAGAATCCAAGAAAGAAATCCATCACAGCTATATCTCTGGTGGTATTTAACATTTTTTTGCATACTCCTAAAGGAGCTTAATAAACCAGAAGGCAAAGAAAGAAAAGTTCAATTTTGGGTAACTTGGAAATAATTTTTCAGATTTAGGGTCAGAAAAACAGGAAAAATAAAAAGTACAGACTGCTCTGCCTGAATTTTGTACAACATGATTTTTGTTTTGTGTTATGAAATCAAATAAACACATCACAACATTATCACTTGGGGCTTGAAATGTGGTGAATGTCCCTGGAGCTCCTTTGATGCCACCTGCCACGGAGGAAACATCTCCCTCGTGGCTCCAGGCTCCAGGCCAGGTGAGGTAAACTAGCACTAAAAAATTCCTTTCTGGTACGATGGTATGAATATATAAATATACAACCCAGCCTGATTTGCTGTGAATGCTCCTGGACACAGTGGCTGAGGACACCTCTGTGGCAAACATCAGCTCTGCTGGGCAGTGAGCGACCTTCACTGGGACCTCACCTCATCCCTTCAGTGATCCAGTGCTTGTTAATTAGATGCTTTTCCCCCTTCAGTTCTTATACAGAGCTCAGTCAGTAAAGATGCAGCTTCTTCATGTGTACTGTTCAAATAAATTACTCCTGAGAATAAAACCAGGATTGTTGCAGGGAATCTTTGAGTATTTGGGAGGATTTTTAAATTCTGGTCAAGACTGGGTTCCTAGATATGTATCCTCCTTTATCTACAGCGTGTTCTGACTACTGCCTTTATCCTTTCCCTTATATTCTTTTCAAAAATCTGTTGGTTTTCTTCTTTTTTTTTCCCACTTATTTAGGCATAAATAGCCACTCAAGATATTAGACACCTCAGCATGCAGTGAGTTGTGATTCCGGCTTTATTTGCAATACTGGTATATTTAGTATAAAAAAAAATTATAGTTTCAGCTATTAGTTTGTAAATAAAGGGTGTTAAGCAGGAAAGAAATAGACAGGAACCATTTCTACTTAAAATTGTCTTTATTCTGGGCTCCAGGTCAGCAAGCACTGCTCCTGGGTGCAGTGTGTGGGGCTGACACCGCCTGCTCTGTCCCAGGAACATCTCACCTGCTAGAGCTGAGCAGTCTGGGCTCTGCCTCGGTGGCAAATTACAGCAGAATTTAGCTCTGGATAGACTCCACAAAGCAAATTTATTCAAACCATTTCATATTGAAAAGCCTGATTACCATTTGCCATATGATGCCTTTCTATCACTTCTGCAGTATCAAAAGGCTTTATTGTAGATGAGATCAAATAAATATAGCAAAACCATGAAAAAAGAACAGAGTCATATCCTGACTGATAGCATGCTCCTACAGACTATTGCCACCAGCTGAGAGTATGTGCCAATATTTTTATGAGCCATCATTACCAAACATAACTGAAGCAGGCTGGAAGAAAACAGCAACCTAGAAGTGGTGTTTAAGAAAGCCCTGGGAAAGGAAAAGAACAGAAGAGGAGAGCTGCTGAGCTGAATCAGCATGTGGGCTGTAGCTGGAACAAAAGGATTCTTCAGTTCATGCCAAAAATACTCATCAGTGCTGCTGCTTTTTTAAGCTTAACATTCATAGGTGACTTTTCTTGCTTCTGAAGAGACTTGTGGGAAGCTGCACTGGTTCAGGTACGGGCGGCTGTCAGAGCCCTCGCTCTCTGCTCGCCTCAGGGGTTTACCTGGGAGAGGAGCTGACTCCTCAGGGAGCAGGGCAAGGGGTGCCCTCTGAGCCTCCATCGTGCCTCAGGACCACCTCCAGGCTCTCCTCCAAGGGACTCCTTGCTTCTGAATGTGCTCCAGCCCTTTCTCTTGCTTTCCCTTCTCAGAGCTGGCAGGACCTCAAAGACAGCTCAGCAAAGACCAGCATCTGCTGAAGATGCCAGCTGCAGAGGGATCTTCCATCTCAGTGGGGTATGACCACAGTCTTTAGGTGACTTATTACAAAACATTAAATATGATTAAAATGACCAAAAAACCCACAAGTGACCAAGAGAATATTTTCCTTGGTGCACAATTAGGCTGGAGGAGTCATTATTGTAGGGAGCCACTGAGTCTAGAGATTTAAAAAGCTTCATAGAAGATCAGTTAAATGTATCATCAAAATAGGGGAAAATAAATCATCAGACTGAAAAAAGGCAAAGAATCTTCTGAAGTTTCAGGTTTAAAGCAACATTCCGGGATCAGGAACTAAAAAGAGTTTCGCCAGGGAGACGAAGGTGACACTTACCTACCTGAACAGGATGGGAGATGGCAGAGCTCATATCCAAACTGTGCTGCTGCCTCTGCACGTTCTGTGGGGCATCTTGGAGGAAATTCCTGGTACTGGCAAACCAAGAACCAAATGAACAAAATGCAGAAAGCCTACATGTAAGGCTGGTTATTTTATTTATTTATATATAAGAGGGTGGATAGGAAAATGTGCATGTCTGAGTCCTCTGGGAATGGCTTTCACTGGGGAGAAATGATCCTGCTCCTGGATAACCTGCCACGTGTGTTTGTGTTTAGCTTAGCTGTGGGAAGCAGCCCTTACTTGTAAAGCTGGGGCTAAGCTTGCATTTCTCAGCACTTCAAAGAGCATCGCCAAAACAATCTTTTAGAACCTGAACATGTTTGTTATCCTGCTAATCCTAAAGCAAAGAGATCTAAGAAGCCAGCAAGCTGAACAATGAAAAAAAAAAAATTACAGTGTAGACACTTGCAAAAATCAAGGTGTCCTTTTATTCTTCACCTGGAAATCCATTCTTTTGTATCTGAGCAAATTAATAATAATAAAACAACCATTTCAGCCTCAGAATGTATTTGCTTTTAAGAAATGAAACCAGCTTTTTAGTCAAATAGCATTGTTCCCTGGGAAAAGCTCAATCTCTGGTGTTGAAATCACATCTATATGAAACATTTCTTCATTTAGGGGCATTTAATTACTTCAGGAATATGAAATATAAAAATAAATATATCCATATAGAAAAGTTGAGAGAAAATAATGCCCTTTGCTTCGTGGCTTTGCTGATTATGGGTCAGTAACATATTAGATTGGGCTTTAATTCTTCCCCAAAGTGAAAAGGATTCAATCAGTTACCCCATGAGCTGATATTATTAATGCAATCATGGCTTAAAAGAAACCAGCCCTAAAGGGAGATGCCAAAATGAATTCTTCATGTAGTAACAAAGGAAGCCAGAAGACTCCTTCACAGACAGTCATGTCTGCACTGACTACAAGCCTGACGTTTCATAAGCCTCCAAATAAGCCTGCTGTGAATTTCCCATTCCTGTTTGTACATCCAGCACTTGCTAAGGGCTCCACAGGCATTCAGAGCATCACTAATGGAAGGTACCAGATTCAGTACGACACTGAGTTACAGACTTCAATGGGGAAAGTATCAAGTAGTGAATTATTTCATAATATAGCCACCACTCAGGCATTTAGGTACTTTTTCATCTTAATTAAAAGGCAAAAAATTGCAAAAGGCTTCAAGGAAACATTTAAGTTTTCCTAATCAAAGCATAAAATTAATCTATGGAACAAATTACTGCATAGCAAACTAGTGATCTTTTCAGAAGAAAACACTGAAAGGCTCTGAAAAAAGAATTTAGGTTTTCTGTCTCTCCCTCTCCCTCCAGAACTGTTGGGTTTTTTGAGCCCAGTCCCACTAGCGATGTGCAAGAAGGCAGCACATCTGCAGCCATAGCAGCTCTCAGGCTGGCACACATCCTGCCAGCGTCCCCTTTTCCCAGCACTTTCCAAAGCTAATCAATCCTCAGAGGCTGTAATGAGGTGATTACAGCAGTAACAGGCAGCTGTGGAAAAGAGGCCAGGGAGGGCTGTGGAGAGGACAAGTGTCCATCCTCCTGTCCCCAGGCAGACAGGGACTCCCCGGGGTCCAGGAAGCCTTGGGAATGGCAGGGACACATTAGCCCACTTGTACCATCCCAGGGTTTGAAACTGCAGGATTGTGATTTATGGGTAAGGTGGTTTGGGTCAGAATGGAGGTTTCTAAAGTGCACTTGTAGTCAATTATTTCCTCCTCCTGCCGAGTTCTGTTGAGCTGGACTCAAAGCATTAATGGAGCAAGACTTTCATCATCAGAAGACATGAAAATTCCTATCAATAGACCTGTCTGATCAGCATTTGCTCTTCAAATAGGAGTAAGGATGCTTTATTGCATGATCATAAAGCAACAGCAATGGCCACAGTGTATAAACATTTTCCAGGCATTCCTTCAGGATGCCATGCACGAACTGTTGGCAGCTGCTCCATAATGATCACACGAGCCCAGGAGTGCAGGGCCTCCTGCTCCAAGGCAGTATTTCAGAATGAGGAAGGCACTTGCTGTTTATCTCTATTAACATTAAGAAATGGCTTATGACTCGACTACAGAATGAATGAATTGGTTACAATCTGGGTGCCAGAGCCTTCGGGAGCAATGGTCAGGCTTCTGCTGACCTTCACTGAAAAAACTCCGGGTCCTGAGACACCACTGCACAATCTGCAGGGCGCAGGCTAAAAATGTGTGCGAAGGGATTACAAAGTATTTGTGTTCCATTCTAAAATGTGTGCAAAATCACACTAATGCCGAGTCAGCTAAATGTATATGTGCCATCTGACTGTTCAAAAATCAAGGTTAACTTACATTTAGGAGTTTTTTTTTTAAGCTCCATACAGACACAGATTTCTCCACCATGCAAAGGTTATCGTTCCTTTGCTGGTTCCTTTTCTTATTGATTCAGGATTTGAAACAGATCCAAGAGTATTTTTTCCCATTCGTGACTTAAGTCTTGTTCATACACAAAACTTAAAGACATAATTTTAAAAAGTCTGTATTAGCTATATTTATATATCAGCTAATCTTCATATTTTGAGCAGAGTCTGACCTGTTTCCGCTCAAAGCCATGGAAAGCTTTCCCCTCGGCTTGCAGCAATTCCAGACAGCTATCACTTTGCTTGCAGTACTAATTTTTCTGTGATAAGACAGATCCCCATTTGGGATGGCTAAATGTGATAGATATTTATTAAGTACTTCTCTGAGACAAAACATTATTTGTTTTCCCTCTTTAATTTATAAAATGTAAAATGACAAAGCTCCTAACTTACCATAGCTGCTGAGCCACTGAAAGAGATGAAAGCATAAATATCTATGACATCCACATTATTACCAAATACATTCATTAACAGCAGTGCTATCACAGCAAATACCAAGTGAATTGACAGTGACAGGGCAATAAATAAAAGTGTTTATACCTTTTTTTCAACCTACAAATACCAGAGTTATTCCTGACCTTTGATGTAAACTTTAATGATCACTGGTAAATCAAACAGGATACTGCTAGAATTCAGTGCCACAGCCGAGACTTTTTCACCCTGGAGACGCAATACTTTCTAAGAATTTCTTTGTGGATTGTGTTAATTATCATCCATACGTCATGAAGGATTAACATCCATAGGAAAAAAGCTCATTTCCATTGAAAACTTCCCAGTTTACTCTCGTGTACTCTGATGATGAGTTACATGATGCAAGTTGTCTGTCTAGAAACTCACCACTGTCTCTTGGTTCCCAGGCAGACCCAGCAAGGGGCTGCCACCAAACATCTCTGGGCTCTAGGGTTCTCATGTGGGTTCTGATGGGCTGAAGATCCCTGAAGGAGGGATTTAGAGGCAAAAGGGGGACCAGTTTCCAGTTTTCATTCATTTTGTGCATTTAACCTTGTAGAGGAAGAGAAATTGTGTATACCAGTCAGGTTGCAAGCCTCATCCTTTTCATTTTGTTAGCTGAACTTACTGGGTCAGTAAGGAATTATTTTTCCAAAGGAGCAAATCTCAGACTTTCTCTGATAGAAAATCCTGAAACAGAGGTGCTAACCCCTATTTAAAAGATCTGATATCCTGAAGATAGGCTTTCTTCCCTTCGTTAGCTGCCTTGAAAGAAGCCCCTAGACAGGGCAAAAAGCAGAGTGTTTGGGCTGATGAAAGTTTCCAGTTTTTGGACAAAAACAAGCAACAAATCCTGGCTAACAATAGCCATGAGACCAACAGTGAAATATGTTGGTGTGGGAGGTATTTCAAGTCAATGAGAGGGGAGAAATTGGGAGATTTTATTTCATATTGGGCCAAGGCAATGGTTCTACACCAAATATGTGGATACAAAAGCATCCCAACACTGTGGCATTTATTCCTATATAAGAACAAAAAGCACCTCTCTTCAGAGGAGAGACTTTTTACAGCTTTACAGGATCCCTTTGGGTTCAGTACATGCTTTATGTACAGTTTTTGTTCAGTTTTACCTCTTTCCCTAGGTAGCTGGCTGGGCCCACGAAATAAAATGATATGTGAGTGATCATCCAACCTGTGTTTTGATTCCTGCCCTGGGAGGACTGTAGATCTAAGCAGCTGGTGATCAGCAGAATTCTCCTGCAAATATTTAAAAGTGTTTGCCGAGGCCAGCTCCAACTTCCCTGGGTGACTTTTTTCTAACGCTTTTCTTTATCTCCCTTGCTTTCAGATAAAATGTCAGCTCATGAACTGCAATAATAGCCTTTCCCTTCAGATTTATTTTGCTTCCCTAGTTTTGATTTAAAAAAAAAAAAATAATAATAAAATCCGGCCCTCAGCAGGACATTTCTCCCAGGGAAACTTCCTGCGATAGCGCCAGAGCCTTGCAGTGTCTCGGTGGCTCGGTGCCTGCAGCGGGGAGCTGCTGTGCCTCTCTCTCCGCAGCTCTCCGGGCCCCGCAGAGCTCCCGCCGCGCCCGCCCGGCTTTGCGCTGCTGATGCGAGCCGGATGATGGCACAGTTGCTCAGCTCCAGGCTGCTGGCTGTGAGGCATCGCTTACACATGAGCTGATAACGCTGATAACATCCGAGCCCCTCTCCTTTACAGCAGAGGCTCTAATCCACAGCGGTACAAAATATACTATATAAAAAAAAAAGGGGTGGGGGGCAGGGAGCGGGAAAGGAATAAAGAAAAGGAGGGGGGGGAGGAGAGAGAAAATTAAAAAGTCCTTCAGTCCAATGTCATTCCAGCAGAGCAAGGTCACGGTGGGGCCAGCTGCTGGTTAGAGCTGAGCTCCAGGGAGCAGAGGTCTCCGGAGGGCTGATTGCAGCAGCCAGGCTGCTCTAATCTCCAGGGGCTGCTCACAAAAGGCAAAGCCATGCTGGGGACAGGGCCAGCGCCGGGACAGCCCCAGCGCCTTCCCCCGCCGCAGCCTTTATCCAGCCTTTATCCAGCCTTTATCCAGCCTTTATCTCCTCGGCGCAGGGAGCTCCTCCTGCACCGGCACTGCCCCAGGCCCTGGGACAGGATGCTTTTAAAATGCAACAGCACTGAAAATATACTTAGTGAATAGAAATGTGGGCACAAAAGATGCCACGTTTTTGAAAGGCATATAATGGTAACTGCAGAGGATCTTCCCTGTGGTGATAAGGGCTGCTAGAGCTGGGTCCTGAAACAGGGACTGTAAACATCATTTGTGCACATTCTGCTCACCAGCACTGAACATCTGCCTCATGTTAGACTTTACTGCAACTTTGCCATTTTCTCCAATAGCTGATGTTTTGCATTGTTTCGAGTTTCATTTAATTTCCCTATTAAATGCAGAGCTTAGTTGAAGAGGATCAGAGAACTTCTAGTAATAATTTCCCTGACTTGCCACTGCTTGAACAGAAGAGGCAGGTGCAGACACTGAAATAAATTCCGCTAAATTGCCAGTACAGTCCTCAGTCTGCACCAGAATCCTTTAAGCACAAGGAGGATCCAAAAAGCTTTTTTCTGGTAACCTCCCAGAAGTATTTTTTACATCTAACAATCGTGCTTAGTTCTACTGAGAAAACCCAAGGTTTGCTGATAACACTTCTCTCTTATCATGTCTATTTCCAAAATACTACAAGTAAATGATTAGGCAGAGACAATACCATAATATCAAGTGATAATGAGAAGCTGTAAAAGATTAAGGAAAGTCCTACAGGGCTCTTGTTATACATACAGACCAAAACTCTGTTCAGGGAACAAAAAAAAAGCATGGAAAAGAACGAAAATGGGGACCACACCTGCTAGCCACAATGCCTGACCTCCAGGGGCACCACTTACACAACCCTTTTCTCTTGAGAGATGTGCTGGAAGTTATTCCACCATGTCAATGCAAATTCCTGCAAATTTCTGCAAGTTTTTAATGTCTCCCCACTCCTGAAAGGGGAAAGGGTCTAGTAGGCGAGTTTAAAACACTCTTGTGAGCTCCTGGTCCTGCCAGGACCACCCATGTGCAGGCAGCCACTCCCATCTGCCGTGAGCAGCTCGCGGAGCCAGGGCTGAGGCTGGGTTTGTGCCGGTGCCCTCCGCATGGGCACAGCCTGGCACACCAGATCCCCTCTGGCTGCAGGCAGCTGGGAGCCAGAGGAGGACAAGGAGAGGCTTTTCCGGCCCAGAGGCCTGGCTGTGGTTGCTCTCCTCTGGCAGCTCTGCTGTTGACTCTCGTTCTAGTCAGGCAGCTCCGTGTTTAATCCTGTGCTTCAGGCACTTTCTAGGTGAGCCTGTATGATGAGCAACTGCAGACAAGGTAGACATTATAGCAGCTTTAGGAACAGTGTACTAAGTCTATCCATATTTTATATCCAGTCTAATGTGCCCAAGAGCTGTTCCCTGTAGCTGTGCTGCATACAGAACCCCTGGCTCTCCCTGGAGGGAGAACTGCATCAGAGATTTGTGGAAGCCAGTGCTGGTTTCGGGAGCCTTCAGGCATTGCCTCATGTCCAAAAAGAAGAGGATGAGGAAGGTGGAAGGACACTACCACCAGTGCTGAGCTGCAGCATCATCCCTTTGCTGGCAATGGAGCTCTCTATTCTCCCAAGGTCTGGGCTATCACTCCCCAGGTCATGTGCTACAGCTCACAGTCTGTCCCCTCCAGAGAGATGAGCTAATTTTTCTTGAGCAGGAAGCATCTTCTGCAGCATTTGAAAGCTCTCAGACAGGAGCTCGATGCCAAAAGAAAGATGATGCTGGAGCAAACAGTGGTTCCTGTGGCTAGAATCAATTGAGGTTTGGGGCAGCTGCCATTTCTGGGTCTGCATTGTAAAGCATCCCCTAAAGTCTGGGATCTATATCCATAGAAAATAAATAAATACATAGATCTATCTGTGACCCCAGCTTCAACTGTGAGGGAGGTTACTGCCTTGGGAATACACTGCTTGCTTGAAGTGTGATAGAATCTGTGCCTGTGCTCCCTTTGCTAGGCTCTGTGCTTGGCTTCCCAACGTCCACAGATGCTGAAGGAAGACAATGAGCAGATCCTCTTAAATCTCAATTTAGACTATCACACCCTCCAGCCCCACCCCACCCCCACCTCCCTGCTTCAAGTTGTCTTCCGGAATATTTACTTTTGGCTTCCAGGTTGGGAACTCCCCCAGTATTCCCAACAGTGGGTTGCCAACACTGGAAATTAAATAAATCTTTTCTTTTTTCTTTTAAAAGGCATTTAACTCCAACAATATACAGTTGCAGCCGTGAACGACTGAACTCATTTTACAGAATATGTTTCCCAGTCAGAAATGAAATTGGCAATGCAACCCCTCCATCCCCCAGAATTACTTGGCTAAAGTAGTAGCCAGATGAACCAGCAAAAAATCACAAGAGGATTAAACCAAATATGCAGCTCAAACAGAGGAGCAGCTGAACCCTCCAGCATTTCAATACACAGCTGATTCAGCAAAACAGATACACATTCAAATGAAGGATGTCACTGAAAGGGAGAACCAGGCAGCTTAATCAATAAAGTGTGCAGCCTGTCCTGGTACAGGGAAAGCAGAAGCCTAGTGAGCCACACAGAAAAACGAATTGGGAAGAAATTTTGCTTTTGCCAGGATCTTGAAGCCCCAGTGGAAGAAATGTCCAGGAAAGATAACTCATGGAGATGGGCCACTGCTATCCAATCCCTCCATTATCCCTTTTTGAGACTTATTCCTTCAGTGGGGGGTTAGAGGAAGGCAGAAAAAAAGCAGCATTTTTTCCTCAATCACACAATTTATAGGAAGTGGGATATTGTTTAATTCAAGACTGCAAGTTTATAATTTTCACCTAGCTACAAGTTGTTTTATAATACTACACAGATGTTTTATTCTCTGTGAACTATGCAGAAGTAGATTTGATTTACAGAAATCTTTTCACTTCACCAAATACCTTGAAAAATGGTATGCCAACAAAAGCAGCAGAGAAATGGTTGAAGAGATGCACATTCTCCTGCTCACATCCTCCTCACAAAAGACTCTTTAGTGCTACTCAGTCACTACAAAGCTTGGGCTGTCTCAGTCGCAGTCTCGTCCCCTGTACTTGCCTGGCTCTGGACACTCTGTGAGGAGAGGAGGGTTTGCTTGGGAGGTGCAATGTTTGTACCTGTGTCCTTGAGCTCTGAACACAGACAGACACTGCTGTTCCATCCCCTTCCTGCCAACAGAGAAATCTGCTCAGAGAAACCTTCTCACAAGAACAAACCTTCTTCACAGAAAAGTAAACAGTGAAAGGCTGGGAGCGCAGCTGATTAAAGGACATGCCCTGCACATTAAAATATTTGCTAATTGCTAATCAATTGTCCCACTGTGCTGCCAGCTCCTTCTCTGACTCACGTGAAATGTCAGATGGCTCCAGACTGAATTAATAACCCCATCCCTCGGCGGCCCAGGAGAGAGGAGACAGCAGCAACACCAACACTGATTCTGCTTCCTTGTTCTTGCTTTTTCCCTTCTCCATCCTCACATTCTGTCGGGGTGGTTTGCTCAGCATAAAGCAGTCTACAGTGCTGAGTATGACCTGAAAACCTCAAGAGTGAGCTAATACTTAGATTTCATTGCAATGTTAGGGAGGAGGCATGTCGAAGATGATGACAAAGACTGTGTGCAAGATTTTTCCATTTGTTGGAGCTTTTCTAATCAACACAATGTTGCCATGAAGGAAGAGGCCAGACATCTCCCAGCAGCCTGTGAGAACAGGCAGATAAATCATCCCAAACAAAGGTAAAGCAAAGTTAATAACTTGAACATGCCAGAAGAGCAGCTTCCATAAGAAAAATGTTCACTCACATTAATGAGTGAGTGAGTTAAATGTTTAGGTCTGCTTAAAAATCACAGTGTGGAAATAAACAGAAAGAGCTCTGGCTGCTGATGCCTGGGTTTGGGTTGCAGTGTTCAAAAGGATAAAAACCCCACAAATTCCTACCAGCTGATTGAAACTCTTTCCCTTACTGTTTTTGGGTTGTTCCTGGTTCAAGCACTGCAAAGATGTTAAAAGAGAAATGTTTATAAAAATAGAGAGAGGAAAAAAGGTTGGCAGCAAAACAGCAGAAAAACAAGGCTGTCATTCCAATAATAAGGAACTTGCAATTGTTGTTCAAATCAGGTCCTTATTTGGAACTGTATTTCTAATCCAATAAAGCATGTCATTTCAGGCACATAAATAATCCCCATTTTTAAAGGGATTTAAATTTCACTTCTTTGATGGGCTGGTGATATTACAGCAGGGAAATGGTAGCACTAAATGACTGCTATCATCCAGCAGTATGCAGTTATTTGACTCTAGAGTTTAAAAGGCTGTGGTTTGCATAGTACTTATCTAACTACCCACTTATTTTTTCTGTACTTCTGAATCTAAGGAAGGTGTTTACTTTCAGCAGAACAAGAATGTGGTTTCAAAGGAATTGATCGATATTAATCTCGCACAGTGTTACACGTTATATCTATTTTGCATAAATTTATTAGAGAGCCAGTTAATACAGAATTTAGAATTTGTGCACAACAATATATCTGCATCCATTCGAATACGAGTTTACAAATCTTCTGCTGTTTTTAATCTTCAAGCTCTTAAAACTGTTCATTAAATATATTGTCTACACATTTTTTTCAACAGGGTTTTGTCAACGTGTGTGAATTATGCATAAAGCCCACAGTGAGACAGATGCATAAAACTGCAGTTTGTCTAGGTAGGCATAACCATTCAGCAAACTTTGTTTAATTAGTCACTAAATCAGTCTTTATGACTTTGTTGACTGACTGATGTTTTTAAAATATTACCGACTCTTCTTAAAATATCTGCCTTTGTTATTTGTTATTTTAACAAATATTGGACGCCATAATCTGGTGCTTAAATACCCACTATTGTAATTCAGTGCTAATGACAATGCTGACATGACAGAACTATTAAACTGGATACAGAGTTGTCACATTTTCAGGCAGCAAAATACTCATCTGTGACGTGTAGCATATGGCAGAAACCTGGGAAAATCATCAGCGGAGCTAAGAATAAATAGAAGCTGTGTTCCCTAAAAAATATAATCTGACATCCAAACACGGATAATCTTGAGACATACTTGACAGGCCACGAGTTCAGTCAACAGATTATAAAATCAGAGGCTGCAGCAGCGCATTTCCAGAGAACAAATCACAGCAGAGCTCCTAATGCTGAACTCGGTGTGTAAATACGCTGCTTTTTGGATACACTCTGCAAAGAGATCATCAAAATACTACAGCTAATTATGCTTCAAGCCTCTGCAGAGTCACGTGCTCATGTGTTTATCCAATTTTCATTTTTTGCTGCCCGTCTCATACTTCAGCAATTTTGATGGGCAGCCCTTAGAAGTGCCAGTGTTTGTTAGAGGCAGTCCTGAAGCAGTACGGGTGCTGTCACTCTGCCTGTGCACATAAATTACCTGGAGCTGCAGCACATCTCCCAGCCCTCCACGTGTTCACCTGAGTTATCTACTCCAGTGATCCCATGGGCTTAGAAAGGTGCCCTGAAGTGACAGGAAGTGACCAAACACAGTTTCACTCCCCTTAACTTGCATTCAGGTCAGGGACAGGGTCCCAATACACCAAATGTAAAATATCAGCTTGACCCTCTGCTTGGGAAAGACCGTGACTGTCATCTAACCTGCTGCTCGTTTTGGGGCTGCTCCTCAAGCAGACAGAGAACTCTCAGCTCTTCATTCAGCCACTTCTAAGGTGGCAGGATTTCTGGTTTCCTTATCGGACAGTTCATCTTGCCATTAAATTTTAAGAGTCATCACAGCAGCATGTTATCCAAAGTTTGATAGTTTTATACAGAGAATCAAAGCAAAGGATTTGGAAGATTTTAAATGAAATCTGGCTACATATTTTCTTGACAAGAAATATCACAGAAACAATTATGGAATACCTGCTTGTCCCTAAGTCTCCCTGTGATCCAGCAAGAGCCTCTTTCCTGCTCTGCATTTTACTTTCAGCTGGCTCTGAGCAGACGTGGGACACAGCAAACCCTGCTGGCTGACAGCTCATGGATGTCTCCAGTGATGAGTGCAGTAACTCTGGTTTGTGCTTTAGGTTTGGTCTGGTCACACGATGCCTTCCTGCCGTGTGCTGAGCCACGGACACAGCTCTGCCCCCTCAGGAACAGGGAACACGTGGCACCAGTGTTTAATCCAATACCAGGCTGGACACCAGTGCAGCTGTGCCCAGCCCTTGGTGCAGGAGCTGGGCCTGAGGCAGGAGGGGAGCAGGGCAGGGAGGGCTGTGGTGACACCAGGAGCATCCACGTTCCCACATTCCTTACAACATTTTGGTAACAGGGAATTCTATTCACACTTACAATAAAGCCTTTACCACTGCTCATAAATCACAAAGGCATCTAAAAATGAGTGGATATCACTGTTCCACCAATCTAAAACCACTTTCGACTGTCAGAGGCATAAAGGAGTTCTAGTACAAATAAGAGTATGGTAGTAATCTGATCTCATATCCACGGGGGGAGGGATTCTCTTCTCATTTACATCAGTTTTATTTTCATATAACTCCATTAGTTTCAGTATTTATTTTTGCATGAGTGACAGCAGAATTATGCCCAGCATAATCACATGTGAAGTGTAAAAATCCAACTTGTCTAATTTCGTAGTGTTAGCCACAAATGCTAGAAGCCAAAACAGAATCTCAATGAAGCAGCCTTCCAGTCTGGTCTTATTCTTTCTTTCCCCTCCATATCCAAACTGGACATGCCTCTGAGTTACAGAAAGAAACATGAGGAGGGAGCCAAGGAAAAGTAGCTCAGACAACCTGGGTTTTACTGAGTTTCAGTGTTCAAATAACACTAGATTTGAAGAGAGCTCTTGGGAATTTGTACAGTCTCTACAGAGTTCTGCCTTGTTCGAAATGAGAAGGAATAATGGCAGAAAAGTCTAAGAGCAGCTTGGTAAGGCAAGGAGCTGGAGAGAGTTGTTTCAAGTGATGAATCAGTCAATATTTTGCCCATCTCTAGTTGCTGTTGGTTGGGTTGAATTTTTATAGCTCCATACAGAAGGAAGAAAGTTCAGGACAGGACAATATTTTGGAGAATACCCCTCCAAGCTCTGTTATTATCCTTGACAGCAGGTGGTGGAGCCAGAGGTGAGGAATAAAGGGTGGTGGTCACAGCCATATTTTGGTTCTGCTGCTGGGAATCAGAGGGGGCCAGGAACCAAAATGCACCATCCGAGGCAGGCTCCTGATCTTTCTCATCAGGCCACACCTTTGAAAGTGCCAGGCCCAGTCTAAACCAGCACAGGCAGCAATTTCTCATGAGCTGTTCATTGACCTATTAGGCTCCCTTACCTAAAGTTTCAGGGAGCAGGTAAATCTGGAGAAAGTTGACTTTACCACAAGAATAACCCTGCACTAGTGACTTAAATAACAACATATTGCCATTAATGGAGTATTTTGTTTGTTTCTGCCTTCGGTTTTTGGTGCACAAGCAATGAGCCCCTCCCACATCCAGCAGTTCCTGTAGATCACAGAGACAGACCCAGGGCAGAGCTCCTGCACTTTACACTTCCCACAGCCTGCTTTTCTCTCTTTCCCTTGTGGCAATCAGAGGCTGCCACCACAGCTTTCCTGAGCTGGTACATGTCTGAGCCGTGCTGACTTGTGAGCTTTCCAGTCTTTATGTCGAACACTGATCATTGCTTTCAAAAGCCTTCCTGATAAATAATAGATAAAAGAGAGGAACCGTGGTGTGGTTTCAGGTTTGAGTGCTTCACACACCGGAGTAACGAGCGTTACACTTTCAAGGGTGTCAGGAAGAAGCAGGGAACACCAAACAGAAATGGAGGAAAGTGGCAAGGGGAGTTGAAAAAGAAGAGGAGAAAGAGGCTGGCCCAGCAGAAGGCATGGAATGGAAGCTGTGGGAAGCACTGAATTGCATTGGTGCATGCTGCTGTCCTGCAAAGCCACAGGTGCTCCTGTGCCATGAGTGCGCAATGCCAATGGATTCCCCTGATGGGAACGATGGAATCCTCATCCCCTCCCCCTGCCTCAGCACTCACCCCAGCTCCCATTTATATTACTTCCAAGTGCAACTCCTGGGCATCTTGAAGGGTTACAGATTACCCAGTGTTTCTCAAACCAGTCCATTCCAACACCAGCATTCTCCCTGGCGAGCAGTGATGAGCAGCTCCGAGCTCTCGTGGTGGGATCTGCCCCATAACTCCACGTATCACTCACTAATACAGCCCAGCTGACAACTGGTCAGCATTTTTGTATAACAAAACCCCAGCTATTTCTCTAAAACCAGGGGGTTAAATAAATATTAATTTTCTCAATAACTCGGTGGGAGGTTGAATGCAGAACACTGAGTTTTGGTTTTCATCGCTTTCATTCCGCATCTACTTTTCCCTTTTTAATCGTAACCAGAACCTGCCAGGATTTCTAAAACCAAATATAATGAAAATTAATTACGAAAACCCATGTTTGATTGAAAACTTAGAAAAACCCCCATACCTATTTTATAGATTTCTTAATAATTCAGAGAAAATCTATATTTTAAAATAATGTAAATTGAAATTTAAAGAAATTAAAGAAATCTTTATTACCTGTGTTGTCTTTCTCAGACTCAAAATCTTTATAGAGCTATAGATGGTAGGAAGTATGTGTTTATTTCAGGAAGATTAGAAAAATACATCTGTGTTTTGTGAGTCTCAAGTATCTTGACATTCCGTACTTAGGTTTGTCTCTTCTTTCCTGCAAATATCTTCTTTCTTACTTTTTGAGAACAGTAACAAAAATAGAATTACTTTTTTTAAAAACATCTAGCTATTTTTAATGTTTTATTAATCTTTATCAACTCTGGTCCTGTCTTTCTGCCATCTGACGTGTCAAGATCACTCTGCGTACCTCTGATGGCAGACATCCTTTTTGCCAAAACACTCTTGGGTTGGGTTACCAGCAAAGACAAGCCTTTATGATACCTGTGAAAGATTCAGAGTGGCAAATTTCATCAGTCTTTGAAACCAAATATATGCAAAGTGCTGCAATAGGCAAGGGAACAAAGACTCATTTCGTGTTCAGATAAAAGATTTCAATTTTTGCTTTTAGAAAACATTACATGAAGTAACTAGGTCAGAGCTATGCTAAACCCACACTTCATTTATCTGGTATGCTGCATAACAGTTCTGTTTAGTAGCTTAGAATTGACCTGAATTAAATATGGAGCTCAAAATATATGAGAAAACAATAACAAGAGATCTGACTTACCACCATGGTAAATATGTGACCATCTTCTCGCTGGTCAGTTCAACACCACTCATGGTGCTCCTGGCCACAGCCCTGGCTCCTTCCCCCAGCTGCACACACCTGGCAAGGGCAGGCTGGGACAAACACCTCGCGGTGGGGAACAGGAAAAGTGTCTTCCTCCCTGTGGAGTTTCTGCACCATAAATCTGAAATCCAAAAGCCTGCTGAAGAGACAGCAGCAAGCCTCAGTATTAGCTTTATTTCTGTGGGACTCACGTCTATTATTATCTCTCCCAACGCCTGAGCAACATTTGTGCAAGGATCCCAGCGCACGGGCTCAGGAGTCTGGCAGCAGCCACGCACCAGCTCCCGGCTCAGGTGTGCTGGTGGTTTGCCAGCAGTGCTGCTCTGGAGTCCCACAGAGAGAAAGGAACCACAAGGACAGGTGCCATCCCCTTTGGAGAGCAGCAAGAGCCCGGAGTGAGCGGGGGCAGGCATGTCCTGAGGAGGGCCAGCAGGGAGGGGTGCCCAGCCCCCAGGAGGGCCCTGACCCCCTCCTCTGGGAAGGGTTCCTCAACTCCATCACCATAAGGAACCCCTGCCACTGCAGTGACCCAGAGCCTGCTCTCCTGGTGGAGGAGTAACACTGAGACTTGTCATGTCCAAAGGAACCAAAGGACCTTTGGTGAAGAGTTATAGCCCTTTGCATCAAGATACAGACAGGGGCTCTCAGGAGGTACACAGCTCTTAGAAAAAATTCTTGAGGCAGATTCACGCCAAAGGTCAAAAGTAAATTACAGCTGAAACCCTCCTAGTGAGGATCATTTCTGAATGTATACTTGTACCTACAACACCCACAAAAGCTGCAAATTCTTTCTTTTCTGCAGTACTGTGAGATGCAGGCAACCCTGAGGCATGAGAAAAATAAAAAATGGAAAAAAGAATATTTGGAGAGTGATTTGGATAATGTATTGCAAGGTGTTTCACAATATATGGAAGTGCCTGAAAAAATGTGTATAAATAGTCAATCCCATGAAATAGAATACCTTGTATACAAGGATGTTTCCTAGGTTTAGCAGGTACAATTTAACTTTCCTGCACTTTGTATATCGTTCATCTCCATGACCATCTCCTTACGAGGCGGTTCCTTCACAGCACCTCTCATTAGCTACTGCTCCAAGTGCCAGGCTGTAAGAGACTTCGCAAATCAAACTCAACAGATCTTTTGTGATTAATCTTTGTGCAAGAGGAGGAGCTGGCTTTCAGCTACCAAAGCAGACCTTCCGTGACACCACATTTTTTGCTTCCCTGCATTCAAAGGATATTTCAGAGATGTGTAAATCAAGAGTAGTGTGGATGTGTGCACTGCTTGCCTGCGTTATCATATGTCTGCAAAAGCTTTGCCTGCTTACCACACCTGACAGAAGCTGTGAGTAGAGTCCACCAGTCCCCTTTGTGCTACCTTTGCCTGCTGGGCCCCACTGCCCAGAAGCCTTTGGCAATGGCCTCCAAGGAAAAGCAGAGAAATCCACTCCTTGGCAAGCAGGATTTGCTGCTCCAGTGCACCAGACCCAAGCTCAGGCACTGTGGACACAAATCTGCTTTATGTAAGAAGAAAACTGCAGTTGTGGCATTTTCCCTTTTAATGCATCATCTACAAAATGAGGAAATAAGTCAGGTTGTTAATGTCCTTTTAAATGATATATGCTTATGTGTTATATAACGTATAAGCATTAAAAATACTTTCCTTCCCCTTTTGGGGGGCAGCATACAGTTTTGCTTGTGATTCAAACAAGTTTGTAGTTTCTTCCCTAACACTTGAAGTAGGAAGCTGCCGCTGAGAGGAAGTGGAAAAGCGTTCTTCATATTCTGTGATGAGACATTTCTGAATTAATCTGGGGTTTTCAGGGATGGCTTTCTTGCTTACAATTAGCTGAAGGTCTGCCAATTAATTCTCTGGCTCCTAATCTAGCAGTGTCTCCAAAGAAGGCTAATCAAATACCTGGGAACTGAAAGTCAGCACTCTCCCAGGCAGTAAAACCCTCGGAGCCAGGAGAGGCAGTGGTTTGGTGGTACAGCTTTCCCACCTGCGCTTTACCAACAGCCCCCTTCAGGCTTCCCCTTCCCTCTCCTGAGATTGCAGGGGCTTATTAGCTAATGACCTACTTTGGCATCCCCCAGTGGTCCTTTATGGCTAAGGAGTCAACGTTTTCCCTGCCTAATTATCGGGTTGATTATTATAGGTTAAACAGTGGAGTAATTTGTTCACAGGTTGGTCCAGACTTGAAGTTTATTGTTTGCCAGCCCTGCAGAAGTATTTCCATATCTGCAAGTGTATCCATTTTTTTTCAAGCTCTTCTAGCTGGCTGCATGAAAGTTTTCTGCTGCCTCCTCAAATCTGGCCTTACTGGTTTTTATAACTCTGACAATCTAGGCCACATCCAGTGGTGAGTGTCAGATTTTGCCCACTGGTTCCTCATTCTTGCCCTAAGGTTGCTTCCTGCTCACTGACTGCTATTCTGAGACCATCAGATCTTTCTCCATTGGTTAATAAAACCTGGGCTGAAGGGGAGCCTTCTGAATACACCCTTTGAAGCCCACACATGGATTAAAGTTTAATTTTGATGTATGAGTATGAGCAGATTAAGGTGGTAGCATTCAAACTTGCTCTGTTGACATTTCATGATTTCTTCTTTCCAGTTAATAGTGACTATTCAAAAGTCAAGCTGGATAACTCATTGGGATGGTACCTGGTGTTAAAGTATTTATTCTTTACTGAATAAGCACCACCTTCATTAGATCAAATCCCTAAGGACCTACCTCAAAAACTTTCCTAATTAAATAATTATGGGTATCTCCTTTCAGCAATAGGAACCAAGGAGTTGAAAGACTTGTGGGTTGTTAGACTTTTGACTCAACCACCCACCGACCCCCAGCACAAACCCTGAAAAAAACAGAAAGAAAAAAGAAAACCTCCTCAGTAATTTAGCTTTTTTTTCCTGCAAAAAAGAAAAAAAATCCAGGAAACGAGAATTTTTACATAAGTCAACAGGTGATTAATCGTTGGTACAGAGGACCAACAGAACAGGAAGGTGCAATGTCTCCCTGGAAACCCTACCATGAACATACATAAATTCCTTCAATAAATGCAGGAGTGCTGGATTGAAACAGGTAGAATCATATGATCCATAGTTCTTTCTAGATATAAATGCAATTCACTTTCTTATATAAGATCTATCTGAGGCATTATCCTAGAAAAATATGTCATTGTCAAATTAGCCCAGTTCTGCACTGGGATCTAATATTCTCGTCCTTAAGATAAGTGTGATTCTCAACATGTGGGAGTACTCCAGAAATTCCTAAATCGGTTCCTGAGTGACAAAAATGATTAACACTTATAGCATATATAGGATTTTTCAACAGAAAATACTAAATGGTTTTCGTGAAGGAAATGTGCATAGTTAACTCCATCTTATGGATGGGAAAAAAGAGATCCAGGCAAGTGCAGTGACTTTTTAAAGGCTATCCCCATGCTACCAGTGCTACCAACAGATCCATTTCCTGCCCACTGACCATTTTAGTCTCAGAAGATCTGTCTTTGAAGTCACAAAAAAATAAGAACAGTCATTGCCCAGCAATACCAAAGATGCTGGCGAATCACAGGGAGGTGAAGAGGTGTGAAGATGAGCAGCCAGTGAGTGCTAAGGAAAGGCCGTATTATGAGTTTCTCATGTTTTTGCCAGGAAAGAAGATCAGCTGTCTACTCCCCAGTCCTCAAATCTGATACTACCTGTTCCCAATTCAAACTCCTCCTGGGATATTTGATTATAACACAGTTGGGTCACCGCTGCATTGCCTGAAGCACATCCAGTCCAACTGTCCAGCTCCCATTCCTCACATCCCTCCATTGCAAATGAAATTATTAACAATGGACATTGCACTTTATCCTTTCTTTCTGCACCCTCATTTTACTCCAGGCCAACAGCTGGCATCTTGCACACTTCCCAGCTGAGAAGGGCTCTGTGCCATCACCACAGGGGCAATATCCATGCATCCAAGAGGACCCCAGTTATAAACTTTGTTTTCTGAGATGTGACGCAGTAGGGACCATCTGTGTACCTCTGTGATCTGGGAGTTGTAAGGATGTCTGCAAAAAAGATACCCTGCCCTGCCCTGTCACTTCGATTTCTGTCTCTGGAGGAAGCTGAGCTCCCAAGGGTTTCTCTGGCTCACACTCTAAGCCTGACTGTGTAGAAAGCAGAATTCTGTTGGCCTTGCACGCAGTACCATCACAAAATCTAAAGCTGAATAGTCAACTGAAGTTAAAACTAGAGCTTCTTCTTCTGGAGAAGCCAGCAGCTCCCTGCCTCTAATCATATCCTGCTTTGTGCTGCCATGACTGAGATTATTTTACAAGCACAAGTGAGAGAATTTTCCAAAGCAGGGAAGAACAGACTAAAATAAAGCAGAACAAGGCCTCCAGCTGGGAAGCCGTGCCTATGAGGGAAAGAGATATGTGCAATAAAATAACTATTTATCCACAATAAATTTACTTTAAAAATATCAATTAGAGCTTGTCATTACATGATTTCTGCATCAGATCCCTTTCAGGCATATAATAAATATTAAAAATATGCTTACTGAGTTAAGTTACTTTCCATTAAAATGTTCTCACCTATTGAGCACTTAATTAGCATACAATAAATTAACCATTTAAATAGCAATTACTTTCCTTAGTCAAATGTATTAGAAGCAGTTATTTATGGACTCTTGGTTATAATAGATCCAAGAAACTCACAAAATTACAGCGTGTCCCTGTGTGTGTATATAATTTTTCCTAAAATAATTGCAGTTACAGGAGGCCAGTCAGCACAATGCAGAAGCTGGGCTGAGGTTCTCTGAAAGACCAACAACTACAAGATCTTTCTTGACAGCACATGGCTGGCCTGGTTTGCTGGAGGAATGAAAATTGAGGGGCCAGCCACTGGGGTGCTGCTTTAATAAGTCAAGTATTCTGGATCACATAAAGATAGAGGAAAAAGGGCAATGGTTTGGGGGATCTGACTGGAAAAACACAATGAAAGCTGTAGCAGGAGCTTTCAAAGTATGATGCCAGTGGGGATTCCTTTTGTGTCATTCCTAGAGCATTTTGTCAGGCAGAAAATCTTAGCAGCCCATGCAAGGAACTGTTCAATCTACAGCAGAGATGACAACAAAAATCCCCTTAGCTCAGAGGGGCTCATGGAGACCTTCTGTCCTTTTATCCCTTGCTCAAGTTTCCAAGGATGGTGATGATGCTCAGAAGACGAAGTCAGATTATTTAAACCAGTGTAAAGTCCTTTCACCTGCACATGGGAAGACCCTGTTGTGTTACCTGTCTGCCCATGTTCACTGGATGAAGCTGTAAAATCTGATCAGCCTAAAACACTCCCTGGAACAAATGCAAGGTACGAAAGAGCCCAAGTGCCAAGCACCTTATAAACAATAAGCAAAGAGATTTGCATGTAAGCATTTTGGTAAAGAGGAGGATTTGGAGATCTATAAAAATAATCAGGCCCATAACAAGCCACAGAGATAATTAAATCAGTGAAATGAAATATCAAATGCTGGCAGCTCACGAAGAATTTGATGATGATAATAATAATAAGCACTCAGTGGATGAAAAGGAAGAGAGAAAATTGGTCCATTAAAAATAATGGTGAACAAAATGAGGACCATGTGATGGAGAAAAGGGCATGTTACACAATAATTTTAAAATGTTGTCTCTGTGAAAAGAAGAGAGGCTTCCTAAAGCAGTTATTTCTTCTAGATCGCTGAAAGATACTGTGCAAGCCTTAAAATATCCAATATCTCCAGAAAATAAGCCAGACTCTCAGCCAGGCTCCGAATCTGGCACATCTCCTTCACTCACTTTCAAAGAGGTATATTAATTCGAAGTATCTGGGGAGCTGGATCAGTATCTTACAATGCAGAATGCGGACCATGTACTACAGTACCCATTTATCCCCTGAACAAGAAGTTCATGGGTATTTTCCCATCTGGGAGTAAGCATGGATTGAAGTATAAACTTTATTCCCCTTATATATATACTGGAAATGTGTATGAATATATTTAACATAAATTAGGAATAAGAACAACATCCTAGCAGGGCCAACTGAAAAATCTGCAAGTCCAAAAAAACTCCACATTGTACGAAATTTATCCTAGTGAAGCACATAACTAAATGGAAATATTTGTCTGAGGAAGTACAGACCTCTGGGAATCACTGATTGATTGAGGACTCAGGATGGGGTCAGGCTGTTGCTTGACTAACACACACTTACACACATCCTTGGGACACCCTGGCTATCACTTCCTAATATTTATAATATTCCTCTTTTCATCACAGGCTTTCAGCAGCTGCCTGACACAGTGCCCTGGGAAGCAGCTTCAGCATCAGCCACGAGACACCAGGAGCAGGGCAGGGCAGGAGGGCTTCACCCCGGGGGCTGCACCTGCTCGTTGTAGCTCTGTGCACACACACACGCCGTCTTTAAACCAAGTGATAAAAAGGGGCAGAAAACAATGATGCAGGAATATCTTTCCAGCTTGATGAGGAATGCACATCACTTGACCTGATACTTTGTTTTATTCAGCTTATCCACCATTTGGGATCTGCTTGGTGTTTCTGATAACACCGAAGGTAAACGCGGGAGAGATTCTGGTTTCTCAGTTCACACACACACCCCCCCTCCCACGAGCTCTCACCCCAGCGTGCTGAGGGGCTTCTGTTGAGGGCTCAGGACGGAGCTGAGCAGCTCAGGTTGGCACTGCCAGCTGCAGGAGGGAGGCAAAGGGCGCATCCCTCTCGCTCCTGCTCCTCCTGTAACGCTGTGCTCCCACTCGCAGCCATCGGAATGCACACGATGGCATCGTGCCTGACATCTGTAACTGCCCTGGCTGCTCTGGCCAGAGGGGATCTGCTCACTGGCACTCGCTGGGCTGGGCTGGGCTGGGCTGGGCTGGGCTGGGCTG